>CATIWQ010216685.1:0-15211 GCA_949673415.1 Euphorbia schlechtendalii
AAACAAGGATCACGAATCCACCTGCTATAGGTGAATTCTTATTCGTAAACAGTTTGGCCCGTCAAACAATTCCATGCTGGTACAGGATTCCAACCAAGAGGTATCTTATAGAAATAATCTTTTGGAAATCCCAAATACTTCTCCAAAGCCTTTCTTGTGATCTTGTACTCTTTCCCATGGTGGTGATAGATTAGACAATTTTATCTATCATTTCTCCATGCCATTGTGACCAGCATTTCCATGCAATCACTCACACTATTTCCGAGGGTCAAGTTGGAGTAAATGACAAAATTAAGTGCTCGGAGATAGTACATAACTCTGTCAAATATACCCATATGAATAAGACTGTTCCTATGAATTGTATAGGAACTCTTAAATTCAGCAACTAGGATCATTTCATAATGATCCCCCTCTTCTTCTGAATAGATTGGGAATGGTGCTTCGTACCAATCCTGGATATTCTTTGGCTGAAAAACACCGGTTCTCGTTGGATAAACCATTTGGATGAAAGAAAATTGTAAGAAAATAAAGGATATTTGATTTGGAAGGAATAATTCTGATTGAAGGATTAGATGATTGATGAATAGACGTGCATCAATTTATAGAGATTAGTGGAATAACTGTCGAATAACTGCTCAGCCGCTGTAGTTATCGAACGTTTTGTGATCGCGAGACTAAGTCGCGAGCGTGACTTACAGAATTTCGAAAATAGAAAGTTGGTAGGGAAATTCACAAGCGCGATAAACAGTCATGAATGTGAATAGGAAAAATAGAAGAGAAACTTCTATTTGTCAAGAATTAAGATGGAAAATTATGATGAATCACCCCAAAGATGACTATTTCATAATCTTTTCACATCTAGAATGAGATTTAGAAAATTGTATGGTATAGGAAATGAAACAAATAAATAAAAACTTTAGAACTTACTTACCTTCCTTGGTAAATATCTTCAGAACGCGATTGCCTTCCCCGGCAACGGCGCCAAAAACTTGATCTTTGTTTTTTTACTGATAAGTTTATTCCCTTAATGGTTCCGAAAACTTGTTCGTCATTTTTCCACTGATAAGTTTATTCCCTTAATGGTTCCGAAAACTTGTTCGTGAAACTTGGCTATACTCATCCAATAAGACTTATCCTTAATAATAATGCCAAAAAGTTGTTCACGAAAAATGTAGGTGTTGTCAATACCCCTTATCACATAGAAAAATGATGATAACTGCAAGTATACAGTTGCAATATAGTTTTAAAAGATATCGAACTCACAGGGAAGGAATAGCTCTAAAGATCAACAAGGAAAGACAAAGTAAAGGAAAATAAAAATAGTTTTGAGATTTTTAGAAAGGAAAGATAAGAATGAAAAGTAGAGTAAATATAAATGTGATAGATGAGAGATTCTAAATACATAGATTTTCACTACTAACAAATATAGCAGAGAAAACATGCAAGTTTAACAAAGATGTTACGATGCACTAGACTAATCTAACAAACCTGGTTCAACACACTCAGATGTTCAATGATTCACCACAGAGCAACACATGAAATAACTTTTCTAATCCTAACGCAAACGAGATAAGACTATTATATAAACCTAGACAACGTCAATACTATGCTTAGTACGGGTCGCTCTCACATAGCCATATTTAGCAAGTTACTCCCAAGATTTACCTAGTATCTGCGTTTGTATAAAAAACAACTATATACCACGTGAAATCTTTTATATGAAGTATAAAAATGACTAAAACTACAATGTTTATTGTTTAAAATTTATATGATAATAAGTGTAATTATACACTTATCAGTTCTTTACCAAACTTCTTTTTTTTCCTACTAAGTGAGTATGTTTTTTTCCTTTCCTCTTTTCACACAAAGTAAAATGTCCTCAAATTCTTCTGATTCTTATACCTTGGTCCACCATGCCGGTCACCGGTAACCAACGGAGGAGCGTAATCCCCATGTTGCTACTGAGGTGTTATCCTTGAGGGGCCCCATGGCCGCTACTACGGTGGAGGTGGTGGGGGGTGGCTCAGGTTCTGTCCCTCATTGCCAAGTTGTGATGGGGGAGTCTTCTTCTCCTTTCCCCACTCAAGCGGCAGATTGCCAACGCCCACCACGATCAAGAAGAAAGAGGCTAGTGAAATTTTTCAATTATTGGTTGGGGCCTTGCGTGGCGTTATGGGGAAGGCCCCAAAGAAGGGGGAGGTGATGTGGAATCCCCCTAGGAAGGATTTAGTGCAAGTGGTTTGCCAACAGGTGCGCAGGGGATTCCGCTTCCTCCTAGATGCCGGTGTGGTAGATATGTTACGCAAATTTTGCTTGTGCCCTGGCCAATTGAATCCTAACGCCTAGATCATTTTAGCTATCTTGGCATGAATATACCGCAAACTGGGCTTCATCCTCTCAGGGCGCATGTTCCGTCTCTTCTTCAGGCCTCACACAAAGCACGCGGGAGCCTTCGTGTTCTGGGGGAACACAAGAGAGACCACGCCGAAACCAGTGAGGAAGTAGTCCCATGTGAGGGACTTCAAGGATAAGTGGTTTTGGATTTTTCCATCCCTTGAAAATGTAGAGGTGGGCGCGCCGAATCCCTTGAGGGATGGGAAGTTCCCTTTCCATACTCCTTGGAACTGCAATCCTGAAGACCCCTACACCTGGCACCGAGCCATGGATTTAAGCCCTTCGCAACACCGAGAGGTAGAAATTGTGCTTCAAATTCGGCCAGGCATCCATTAGAGTGTGGCGAAGTTTTTACTAGGTCAACCCAATGGCCTCTTTTGCTAGATGGATCAAGGGGCCATCATTTATACTGATTTGATTGTTGAGGATGGTGAGACTTCAAAAAACTGATCATTGATTTTCTTTTTATTTATAGGAATGGCTCATACTAAGTGGAAGCCCAAAATTGTTCTTGTAGTGGCAGCGGCGAGAATGTAAGTGCCGTAGGGTACCTCCCCAGAAGTGGGGAGCGAGGCAAAGGTGGTGAATGTGGGTGCCACATCTTCAATGGCGGTGGGGGTGATGCCGAAGGTCGAGGTTCTTGCCAAGGGCTGGGACCAGTAGCTTCTTGAGAAGGGGATTTTAGATCCTCTTGCTGTATGAGAGGTGGCCAACAAGGCCGATGAGGATGTGGTTATCGTAGAAGCCACTCAGCTAAGAGCCTTGGCCCCTGTGGCCAGCCCCGGGGGGGTTTCACCCAGGGGAAGAACTTCTGCCTCACCCTCGAAGGGTGTGGAGATCAGGGAGAGGGGGCAAAAGCGCCCGCGTAGTGAAGGTGAAGTTGGGGGAAAGTCCTCCAAGGGGAAGGCTCTACTAATTGAGGAGGAGCAGGTCCAATGGGCCAAGTATGATCCATCACTAATATGGTTGACAAGTGTAAAAATTCTCCTTTTGTTTATTTGTTTGTCCGTATTGTTACTGAGATTTATCTAGTTCCTTTGTAGTTGTGGCGGAAAGTATATGGGGAGGATGTGCCTCTACTGAAGGTGGAGGTTGTTGGTGAGCTGGGGCGTTACACCGAGCTCCTTAGCGAAGATGCACGATTCAACGTGATAGGTCTTGCTGAGCTGGGGGCCTACACTAAGCAGCAAGCTTTGCTTGTAAGTGTTTACTTAATTAGGGGTTTGGGTTTTGGTTGTTTTGGCATGTATGTGTGACTTGACTATGTTGTTGACCTTTACTGTTTAATTTACCTCTTCTCTTATTTTGAAGGCTTTTTTCGCTGCTCATTGGGTGGCGAAGGCCCTGACTGAGGCACAGCATCAAGTAGAGACTGCTTATGCTTCCTCCCAAGGTAGTGCGAAGCGTTGAAGGAGGTTCAGCAAGAGTGCGACGCTCTTGCTGAGATGGAGGAGATCACCAGGAAAATGGGGGAGACTGGCAAGAAGCAGGCTGCCGAACTAACTCAAACCCTCACGGACTTGGAGCTTTCCAAGGCCAGGAGGAAAGAGCTGCTAAAGACTATGCGGGGGCTAGAGGAGAAGCATAACTTGGTTTTGGCCACCATCCAATCCACCGCCAAAGCCGAGGAGAAAAGGCTAAAGGCATTGGCAAAGGAAGCCGGAGCCGAGGTGGTGAAGGAGAGGGAGGAGAAGGCTGAGGCTCTGAAGGAGCTGGAAAATGCGGAGAAGGGCCCGGGCTACTATAGGACCATTACCGAGGGGAATACAGAGGCATTGCGGGTCCTTCAGCATAAGTATGAACACCATAAGGCTAAGTACAAGCTGAAGGTGAAGCAGAACCGCGAGGATTGGTGAGAGGATCACCTCAGCTATCGCACCGCCTTAATTCGCGTGGTACACTATAAGTTTCCCGGTGCTAACATTGATGATCTTGCCCAACTAGCTCGGCAAGATGAGCCCCTTGGCCACTGGGAAGAAGATGAGAGTATTTTCAGGCCTCCCACCCCAGAGCCTTCTTATTCCAACGTCTCCTCTGTGGTGACAAATGAAGAGGAGGTCCAGTCTTGATAGGCTGAGATCTCCTCCGTAGCCTGTTACTTCTTCCTCCTTGTTTTGTAATTTCCCTTTGTAGTTTTCTGATTGTAGGCTTGAACCTGTGTAGCCATTAAGATCGGCTGTGTGAGCTTATGAATATGTTTGGTTAATGGTATTACTTTTTTATGTTTACTTCATTTATCGATGTGTTGTATTATTATGTTGTTGAATACATAATGTGATGAATTAGCTTGTTTGTAGTGTACGCTGAGATGGTTGAATTGTAGCTTTAATGGCTTGTATTCTGCTCAGCGGACCTCTTGGGCTTGTTTTAATTAGTGTAAGGGTGTCGAGGGGTCCTCTAGGGAGCCGACCCTACGGGCAGTTCATCTTATAAATTGCAGAGAGCGCTGAGGGGATCTGACCCTATGGGCTGTTTATCTTACTTTAATTTCAAAGCGTGATAGCACTAAGGGGAACTCGGAGATCTGACCCTGAGGGCTGTTTAACTCTCTTAAATGTCAAAAGCGTGATAGCGCCGAGGGGATCTCAGAGATCTGACCCTACGGGCTGTTTAACTTTCTTAATTTCAAAAGCGTGATAGCGCTGAGGGGATCTCAGAGATCTGACCCTTGCGGGCTGTTAAACTTGCTTTAATTTCAAAGCGTGATAGCGCTGAGGGGATCTTGGAGATCTGACCCTACGGGCTGTTTAACTTTCTTAAATTTCAAAAGCGTGATAGGGGATCTCGGAGATCTGACCCTGCAGGCTATTAAACTTGCTTTAATTTCAAAGCTTGATAGCGCCGAGGGGATCTCAAAGAACTGACCCTGCGGGCTGTTTAACTTTCTTAAATTTCAAAAGCGTGATAGCACCGAGGGGATCTCGGAGATCTAACCCTGCGGGCTGTTAAACTTGCTTTAATTTCAAAGCGTGATAGTGCCGAGGGGATCTCGGAGATCTGACCCTGCGGGCTGTTTAACTTTCTTAAATTTTAAAAGTGTGATAGCACTGAGGGGATCTCGGAGATCTAACCCTGGGGGTTGTTAAACTTGCTTTAATTTCAAAGTGTGGTAGCGCCGAGGGGATCTCAGAGATCTGACCCTGCGGGCTATTTGTGTGATTGTCTATATATCTTATGAAATAAGTTTGTGGAATATTTGTGTTGTCATTGACCTCAAAAGAAATATACAAAACGTTAATTACTATGCTCCTAGGTAGAACCTTCGTAGAGAGGCAGTATTCCATGTGTAAGGTAGGACCTTTACTTGAACAATGGATAATTTGTAAGTGTTGCCTCCTATTCATTTTACCACTTTGAACGGGCCTTCCCATTTGATGCCGAGCTTCCCTCGCCCTTCTCTTGCTTGCGAATCCTTAGTGTTACGAAGGAGTAATTCACCCTCCTGGAATGTGAGAGGCTTCATTTTTTTATTACGTAAGAGGGCGATGAGCCATTTATATTCCGTCATGTGAATGAGAGCTTGTTCGTGCCTTTCTTCCAATGAATCCAAGTTATGCCTCAGCAAGTCGTCATTTGAGGCCCTTTCAATGTAATTCGCTACCCTTGCACTGGGTGTGCCTACATCAACGGGGACCACTACTTCCGTTCCATATGTGAGGAGGAATGGTGTTTCGCCCATTTCTATCTGCGAGGTGGTTCTGTAGGACTAAAGGACATTGTTGAGCTCTTCCAGCCACCCTAAACCATGCTCATAGACTCTCATCTTGATTCCTTCTAGGATGGTTTGATTGGTTACTTCCGTCATGCCATTTATCTGAGGGTGGGAAACGCTGGAGAACCGTTGTCATATCTTGAGTTGCTGGTAGAAACATTGGAATGCATGGCAGTTGAATTATGTCCCATTATCTATTATGATGGTATGGGGTATGCCGAAATGCGATATTATATTCTTGCTGAAGAATGAAGTGACTTGTTTTAGCGTGATGGCTAACAAGGGTTCGGCCTCTACCCATTTGGTGAAGTGATCCACAGCGACAATAACCCAACGCTTTTGCTGCTTTTTTCTTGGTAAGGGTCGATCCCACTAAATCCACACCCCACAGGGCGAAGGGCCACGCGGCTTGAATTATAGATCTAGGCCCGGTCGGTGCTGATGATGTTTTTGCGAAGGCTTCGCAAGCTTTGCAAGATTGGACTAGATTCTTGGCTTCTAGCTCCATTGTTGGCCAATAGAAGCCTTGTAGCTTGGCTCTTCGAACCATTGCATCCTTCTTCTTTTGTGCTTCGTAGAGTCCTTTGTGAACCTTGGGTAATATGTAATCGGCGTTGACCCGATCCACGCATTTAAGCTAAGGATGGCTGATGGATTTACGGTATAGTTATCCGTCGATCATCAAGTATCAAAAGGATTTTTGTACTATTTTTTAAACCATGCTATCCTCCGCCGGTAGCTCATTGTATTCCAAATACTTGCTGATTGGGGTGAACCACTCATCCTTCGTTTCTGATTGTAGCACTTCTATTATTGGCATGCTGGGGGGAATTAATGCGTAAAAGGACGCAGGGGAGCAAAATCTCTTGTTCTTCGTTGGACGCCCCTTTTGCTAGTCTATCAGCTTCAGCGTTCAACGATTTGGAGATCTATCTAATCGACATTTCGGTACCTTTGCTGCGAATCTCTTTGATGAGGGAGGTGATTCGGACGAGGTACTGCCGCATAACCTCATTCTTGGCTTTGTATTCTCCACCAAACTGCTTGACCACCAGCCTGGAATCACTGAATATATTGATGTTATCAGGTTTGATGGCTTTGATAATCTTTAGACCGAAGATCATTGCTTTGTACTCTACCACATTGTTGGAGGCCCTAAAATCCAGCCTAGCGGCCTGCCAAATCACTATCCCCTTTGGTCCCTGAACGAAAATCCTAATGCCTGCTGCAACGCTGTTGGAGCTACCATCTATGAACATATGCCACGTCGCCTCTAGTGGTTCTTTCTGAGGTGGAGCTTCTTGTACGAAGTTAGATAACGCTTGTGCTTTCATTACCACCCTTGGTTCGAAGCGGACATCGAACTCCGTAAGTTTGAGGGACCACTCAGCAAGGTTTCCTGAGGATTCAGGTCAGTGAAGAGCCTTCTTGAGTGGCAGGTTAGTCCGCACTATAATCATATGGGCCTGAAAGTAGTGGCGCCATTTCTGGGAAGACACCACCAGCGCGAAGGCCAGCTTTTCCATTCGACCGTATCTAACTTTGGCGCCTTTCAGAGCGTGGCTACCATAATATACTAGAAACTGATCTGTCCCCTCTTCTTTGACGAGAACCATACCCAACGCCTCTTCCGAAGTGCTAATATAAAGATACAGCGGCCTACCGGTGACCAGGTGGCTCAGTAAGGGTGGGGAGACCAAAAATGTTTTAATTTCGGCTAGGGTTACGACGCAGTCATCTCCCCATACGAACTTCTTCGTTTTCAAAGCTTTGTAGAATGGGATGCATCGGCGTGCCGCACAAGAAATGAAACTGCCTTAGGCGTTTAGCTTCCCGTTGAGACGTTGGATATCTTTAATGCTTTGGGGCTATTTAAGTTGAAGCACCGCCTTTATCTTATCAGGGTTAGCCTTTATTCCCCTTTGCGAGACCATATATCCCAAGAATTTTCTTCCCGTTACGCCGAAGGTGCATTTTTCTGGATTCAGCTTCAGCCCGTACTTCTCTAAAAGGGTCAGGACTTTGGCTATATCTGTAGTGCGTTCTGCTTCGGTCTTACTCTTGATAATCATATCATCCACGTACAGCTCTACTTCTTTCCCGATCATGTCGTCGAAGATCTCGTTCATCATTTGTTGATACGTGGCCCCCGCATTTTTAAGACCGAAGGGCATGATGTTGTAGTAATATATTCCCTCATGCGTAATGAACGACGTTTTCTTCTTTTTTTTCATCCGCCATAGGTATTTAGTTATAGCTCGATGCCGCATCCAACATGGAGTAAATGGCATAGCCTGCCCTGGTATCTACTAACATGTCAATGTTGGGGAGAGGATAGCTGGCTTTTAGGCATGCTTTGTTGAGGTCTATAAAGTCTACGCACATGCAAAATTTGCTGTTAGACTTTTTAACTAGCACTACATTGGCGATCGAGTCAGGGTAACAAATTATTTTGATGTGTCCGGCCTCAAGCAGGCAAGAGACTTCCTCCTCTATGGCTTTCTGTCTCTCCTGGGCATGGTTCCTTCACTTTTTCTTGACTGGTTTTGCATGAGGAAGGACATTCAGTTGATGCTCCGCAACCTCGGGGCTGACACCTGTTAAGTTCACCGAGGTACATTCGAAAGCCTGAACCCTCTCACGTAGTACTACTAGGATTTCTTTCTCAGTTTCTTCCTTCAATCCTCCAGACATGCAGACTTCTTTCCCTTCTTCCAAGGTTGCCGCTACCATCACGTCCGCGGGTTCGGTAGCCCGCTCCTGGTTAGGTTCCTCCTCCACCGATAAAGGTTCGACCTTCAGGGACATCAGATATGTTTCCTGGGCAGTTTGCTGATTTCTGCGAGCCGTGGCTATTCCCTGGTGTGTAGGTATTTGGAGTGTGAGATATCAAAGTTTAATGACACCTTCAGAGCCGATGATGAGAGGGCGCCCCAAGATTATGTTATACGTCAATGGGATATCCAAGATGAGAAACTCGGCCCGAGTCTTCCACTTGGGACCACCATCCCCCAATGTAATAGATACGCTCGCCGAACCGCATACGCTTATGGCGTGCCCTCCTAGGCCAATCAACCGTGCCTGATGAATGGTAAGGTGATTGGGGTTACGTCCAATTGCCTCGTACACTCTTCTGGTCATCACATTAACCGAGCTACCAGTGTCCACCAGTGTTCGACGCACCTAGTATCCTTCCACCATCATTTCAATCACCAGGGCGTTATCGTGTAGCAAAGGTTTCTTCTCTTGAGCGAAGGTGTAACACATTTCGCTCCCTCTATTTGTATTATTGTAATCAAACGTATTCCCCCTCTTCCTCTTTTTCTAGGTGGTTACCCCGACGATCACATGTATCACTCCTAAAGGCGGGGGCTCTTCAGCATTACGATAATATGGGTGATAGCCTGGTTCGGTGTCATGGTGAGGTGGTTGATAGCCTGCCTCAGGATCTCGGTGAGGTGGTTGATAGCTTGCCTTGGCATCTCGGTGAGGCGGTTGATAGCCTCGCTGCCTATCCCTCGACAGGTTTTGGAGGAAGCAGTCCAGCCGACCATCAGCAACCTTGTTACTCAATTCGCGGGCCAACTCTCTGCAATCTTCTATGTCATGGCCTTCGCTTTAATGGAACTCGCAATAAGTCCCCAGTTTCCCCTTGTATCTCATTTTAGGGGGGTTTTTTATGTCTTCCCCATTTTTCTCGATCCACATCAGAACCTCCTTTCTTTTGGCATTAAAAGGGGTGAATTCTTCCACCTCTCATCTTGGTATCTCTGGGTGATAGGTTTATCGGCGCTCTAGCTCGCTTTTTCCAAAGTCTCACCATTTCACCGATTCCTCCCTTGCGGCGGCCTCGATTTGCTTTGTGTTTCTTTTGTGAGTTTCCCAATGCACCCATTTTTTGGCCTTCTACATCAGCGTCACTAGAGTGATAGCCCTCTCGGTGGATATGTCTTTTACCAAGTCAGCACTTCGGTAGTTTCTCACCAATGCTTCAGAGGCTATATCGATGTCGCAGTCCTTAATCTCCAGAGCCACTTTCTGAAATCTTTCCACGAAGTCAGCGAGGGATTCATCCGACCTCTGCCGAACCATCTGTAAGTCTTGGACCGTTCAACTGGGTGGTATAGATGTGATAAAGTAGAGGGCAAAGCCCTTGGCCATCATGTCAAAGCTCATTACGGATCCCAGTTTGAGGCTTTCGAACTAGTGGGTCGCAGGTGTCACTAAGGTGGTGGGGAACAGCTTGCACAATATGGCATCTGTAGCATTAGCTAACTCCATTCACTGATGAAAATAGAGAACATGTGTGGTGGGGTCTCCTACCCCGAAGTACTCCCCCAGACGAGGCTGTTTGAAACCCTTAGGGAATCTTTCCGTGCGTATGCGGGTGCAATAGGGAGACCCTGTTTTGGTGATGTCTGGGACGGTCACCTCTATGTCCCTCTCAGCCAAGAGTGCCTCCACCTTCTTGGCTATCACAGCCTCCAAATACTCCCTAGCAGACCGAAGCTTCTGGGAGGTCTCCCGCCTTGATCCCGCCAAGCTTCCCTCGCTATTTAGAGGCTTCTTTGAGCTAGTTTTGAATGCGAAACTTTTGTCCCTATACAAGAGCGACTCCTCTAATCTCCCTTCTTCTCGTTGTGGGGATTTTGTCTTTGCCTTTCCTTTACTCGTGGTGGTTCCTCCCATTTCCAATGTTTGTGAGCGGTGATTAGTGTAACGTGAGTGGTCTTGTCTAGCCATGGATGGGGAATCTCGAGATGAGTGTCACATCTCCGACCTATTCAATCGCCTTTCCCTACAGAGGTCCTTGAGCAATTCTTGTTCCTCCTTTCGTGAGTGTAGGATTTCGTTCATCATATTTTGCATAAGGGCCATGGCCACATTTTGTTGCTCACTCTGCCTGACTAGCATTATCACCATGTCTTGTTCTACAACCTTCCTTCTCCCTTCTTCATATGTCTCTAGTCTTGATGAGATGAGTGTTTCCATTTGCAGCGGGGGAATGGTGGTGACTAGATTCGATGTTCCAGCCTTTTATCCAAGCTCCGGTGTATCTAAAAACAAGACGATCCCCGGTGTAAAAGGTCTTGTTGGTTTGCTTGGGGGAGTAGTCATTGTTCAGGGTTGTCGTCCATGCTCACCACACCAATTTGGTATTTTTCGGAGGTAGTCCACGATCTTTGATGTCCCCGGATCCTGCAAAACAAGTCTCCGATCGAAACTATTTCCGACGAAGACCCTACGATGCTAAAGTCAGTTATCTGAGAAGGTTGGTAAGAATGTATTCTTGAAGTAACAGTTATCTCTAAAGTGGGAGGTTGCCTTACTATTTATAGGGACTCATGTAATAATGATCTGTGAGGTCCGCCTACAAGCTGTGCGCAAGTGGCAAGCCGCTTGAGGGTCTTTTCAGCCGTCTGAGCATTAAATGTTTCATCTTTGCTAGTCAGGTTTGTAATTAATGCGACAGAGGAGAGAGAAGGAGTGTGCTAGATTAGCATGGGTTTTACCGATACCGATTCGGCTGGGACGCGGAGGATATTGCTGAATGAAGGATTTCGACCAAACCCTTTCAGCCTGAGTAATGTCAAGGACTGCCGAAGGTTGTTCGCTGTGGGTATCGATTCGGCATCGTTGCCATGCTGAATATATTTCAGCGCGTGTTAATGTCGAAGAGAGGTTTGTCTAAGGAGCCATGTTTCTGGGCCAAGGTATGCCTAATTGAATGGGCCTTAATATCATTTAATAAAGGCCTAATGCATCTATAATCCCTTAAACTTGTTCCTAAACGATTATTTACCCCTGAACTTTCAAAAAGTTTCAAATAAACTCATAACGTGTCAAATTTTAGTTGGAGAGAGAAAAGTGATTCATTGAAAAATTAAACAAACTAAGAAATGATATGTGTTGTTGAGAGGGTAAACATATGCATTTTTGCAAGTTCAAGGAATTGTTTGAAAAGAAAATAAGAGTAAATGAACATTTATAAACAAGTTGAGGAATATAATTTTGATATATTCAAATTTAACATATATATTGTGGATAAAACAAAAACAGTACGTCACAAAAATATATTTTAGTCTCTTATTAATTTTCGTAGAAAGTTCACAATGCAACGGCAAATTGAAGGAATATTAAAATATGTTGTTCAAATGTATCCCAAAAAGCTGATGTATTTCTTGATAAACCTTATGAAGTGTACGAAGAATTGAATTTAACTTATTATTGAAACTATACAACCTTGATTTGAATATTTTAGGGGAAGCAAAATATTGCACAAAATAAATAAATAACTAAATGGTAAACTTCAAAAATATAGATTTGGTTTCATTGTTATATAAAAGGGGGATGCAAATTTTATTTCTTGAAAACGACATCCGTAAAATGTTGGCAAAAAAAGACAAAATTTTTCTTTCCTTAAAATTAAGGATTCTATAAAAGGTATTTTATTTGATTAAAATAATTTTATTTAACCATATTATTTAATAATATTAGATAAAAAATTAGTACGTTTCAAAGATTTTACATTTTATTATAATTTTAAAGTTTATCATCATCTTTAATTAAAAAATATTTTCACGTCTCAAACACTATCTATATTAATTACGGATATGTATTTTATTTTTATTTAACTTGCAAAATTTTAATTTTAAATGAACAAGATTACCCTTTGTCGTTACATAATTTAACATTGAAAATTATTTGTTTGCTAATTTTGTAATACCACATAGTTTGTTTTGAAATAAAAATTCCACACACCCCAGTTTGAAAAGCAGTTAAACCATATGTCACACATTTTTTAACTTAACCGTTAAGAAAATAAGATCTGTTTATAGGTGAGGTATGACTTGAAATAAAAAGGCAGATGCAGTGCAATTTTTTTGAAGAAAAAGACCGATGCAAAGGCACAAGGAGCGAGCATCCCAACTAGGTTGACACACATGACACAAATGATTCAACACGACAAACAAATTTTATTAAAATGGAACCCACAAGTTGCAGATTCAAAAAATGAAGTGAGACTCAGTATAGGTCCCCATAATTCAGTTACAACCTAGTAAAATATTCGGATTTTTGATGATATGTGAAACCATAAAACTAACTTGATGCCTCTTACAATTAAATAAGTAACAATAATAGTAAAGACTCGAAATAAATGGGTCTTCTTTAGATTGTTGTCCCTTGAAGATCAATTTGTTTCTTCTTATCCATAAGCTCCACGCAACTACAAACCATAGAGAGGTTGAGAAATCACGACTCGTCCCTTCTTTGAAATAGGAGCATCATTGCAACAAGAAGTGATACAAAGATGATGACAATGTCATATAGATACCCAACCAATGGAAATTTCTCATCCAAATCTCTTGATTTCGAGGGCAGAACATTATTACGTGATCAATGGCCTTCGATTCGGAATATGTACTACAAAGATCGTCAAGTACCACACGACAAGCCCTTATAAAGAGAAATGATCAAGTTGGCAGCCTCCCATGCAGTAAGAGACATCCAAAAAAATGTATCTTAGGGGTTAGGCTTGCTTCCAAAATCAACATGAAATTAATAGATGGACTAGACCATGTTTTTGTTTAATAGAATCCATGATAAAATGAAGAAGCCGATATGATTTATGATGTCCAATGCCCCACAATAGTTTTTCCAAAATCCCATTAAAAAGAAGCAGCATCAAGTTGTCATCTTGAGCGCTGAAAAGCTATGGTTTTAACTCCATAATCTAGTTGTAAAATTGACCACATCTATCCTGAAATGACATTCTTAGCCTCCAAAACCAAAATGGTCTGCCAAATGCATTTGAACCAAAGATAACGTTACAACCAGCCATAAGAAAACACATTTTCATGTTGCATAAGGTATAGAGGTCCAGGAAAAGGGAACTAAGTGATTGATTCGACGTCCAATTATCTTTCCAAAAAAGATGTATTCTCCGCATCACCTATCCTTATACGAACATTAGAGACAAAATAATTCCAAAATATTTTATTACGAAAGCAACATATGATAATGCTTTTCCAGATGAGTGAAATTTTATATGTGCTAACATTAAAGATATTAATCCATGTAGAAAAACCATGACACTTTACACAATAGTCAAACCATAATGTACCCTCATCCGAGGTTCAAAGTTTCAACAACCACTTGAAAAGAAGACAACATTTAATAAGCTTGAAGTCATAAATGAATAGTCAACCCAAGTGTTTAGGCAGATTAATTGTCGTCTAACTCACTTTCGACATTCCCGTCGTCAAAGCGTCCCCTCTCCATAAAAGAATTCCTCATCATTCTCACTAACTTTTGGTGAAACAAAAATTGGCGGAACAGGACACTAGTTAATTTTGGCAAGAACCTCACAATCCTCTAGCTCATCGAGCCCCGATATTGCTAATATGAATAGATTTACTAACCGCTCAAGAGAAAAACCATCGACGGAGAATGATAAGTATTTAATAGTTGCAACAGGAAGAAAAATTAGTCCCTTCAAGGATAAACAAGTGACTATTATTTCAGAGACTCTCGAAACTGGCTAGTTAATAGTTTATCGTGCTGGTTTAAGGTTCATTTATGTTGTTTTATGTCTTTATCATTCATTATCTGAAATTGTAGAGGGAGAACTTGTAACGAAGGAAATCATTCTTTTATTAGCAAGAATATTACGAAATTCAAGATACAATTCTTTGTCTTATTGGAAACAAAAGTTGCGACCATCTCGAATCATGTAGCTCATCGGTTTTGGGATCATAACGATTTCTCTTATCATATGGTTCTGTCAAGTGGCTTATCAAGGGTGTGAACACGGGATTTTATACCAGCTTGCGCGTTCCATGATGATTGCTTTTCGAGATTTAATCATTGAATCACACAATTTTCTACTGTCTGATGATCTTCAAATGGGAGCTCTCCTCGTCACCAAATAAATATTTCATGCCCTAAATAAATATTTAGAACCGTAAAAAAAATTTAAAAGCTTTAAGTGAAGACTTAAAGGCTTAAAATATTTTTAAAGACCTAAATAAATGTTTAAGAGTTCGGAATAATTTAATAAAATCGATTTTAAAAGAACACACACACACACACACACACACACAC
>CATIWQ010216688.1:0-33479 GCA_949673415.1 Euphorbia schlechtendalii
GAAAAAGAGAGATTAAGGTGTATCACAGCTTCTGTAATGAACAGGTGAGATAAGGGAAGAAAGTACTTGGAAATGCACAAGTATGAGTAAGAAACAAAAATCGGGTATGTATACTTTTAAGAAAAAGTGCCAAACTTTTGCATAGTAAGAAAAGCACACTTTTTTCAAAGAATCAAAACAGCAAATAAGATCCAAATATAAGCATATTGAATTGTCAGTAAGAAAAAGCCAGCAATAAAATAAACTAGGTTGACAATTTCGAAAAACAGCATAACATAAGAGATTTGCAGCAACTCACAGATGCTAAACTCTAACTTACAAGCACAAAAGGCAAAAGTTCAAAAATGAAAAAGAGTGTTAGTGGCATACCGCTAAAAGATTGACAAATAGAAGGATTCTTCTCAAGCAGAGCCTGAAATAGAAAATAAGAGAAATGGGAAGCAAATACCATGTAAACCACAACTGCAAGTTACATAAATGTTGTTCATACCTCCAGGAGTTCTAAGAGAGAATCTAATGTCTTTTTGGATGAGGTAACCAGATCACAATAAGCAGCACTCACTCTTCCATCTGATTCACAAAATGAATACCTCACTAGTTCCTGCAAACAATCCATCAAATATCCATCATAATCTTTAAAAATTATTCAATAAATAACTAAGTACACATTAACTCAAAGCACAGCATTACCTGAGGTAACTTATTGGAAAACAAAAAAAGAAGCTGGAAACTCAGCAGAATGCATACTTAGAATATCGAGAGAATTACAAACAAAAATCAACAAATGGTCGATTAATTGGAAAACGAAAAAAAGAAGCTGGAAACTCAGCAGAATGCATACTTAGACTAGCCAAGTATGTATATTTTACGTTTTTAATTTGTCCATTTCCAATTAGGGAAATGTTGTTTTCCTTGCTTTCGTGCTACATAGAATGCAAAATTACAAAGAAGTATGTTGACAAGAAGAATCAATTTTTTCAACTGTAGAATGATTTTAAGATGATACTACAAGATATGTCAACAGATGCTCTATGAACTTGACAAATACAGTTACAGCTAAATGCTTATATAATTATAAGATTAGTTCATGGGAAGTTCAGAGTAATCGAACATAGGAGGATTATATCGAACAAATAGTCCTCAAATCAGTAATTATGATCAGCGCTGCTATATCCTTTTCCTTCTACAGAATTAGCGCAGCTGAATTTTGTGATTTTTTCAGCAAACACAGTTTCTAATCCACTTGATATGTAATCAATTTCACTCTGGAACAAGAAATCCCAAATCGATGGTCATAAAGTTTTCTAAGATGCAAGTGTTTCATTCAACAAAGATTTCAGCCAAACTGAAGAACAAATACTCCATTAAAGACGCATAAGCAAGAAGGGAAAACAGAGGGAAAATGCAAACGAACCTGAAAGAATAGATCAGTTGGAATTCGAATCGATTTGACAGTATAGTAGGCAAATTTATCCAAGAATGTGGTTAGCTTGTGTTGCTTAGTCAGATCAATGGATGTATTCGACTTGTAAAGCTCTTTTGGAGATCGGAAACCTCTTTTGCAGACAATATTGAACTCAGTTTTAAAAAACCATCAAGCCACAACTTTTTCAACCTGCAAAATTAATATTTAAAAGCAAAAGGGTTAAGAGACAAAATGAAGTACATAGCGATTTATCTAACCAGTAATTACCTACTCAACTAGATCAACATAGATAAAGACTGAAGACAGAGGTATAGAAGAATTCAATTACTGGACTGCATATTATAAAAGAAATTTTAGAAATATACTTTCAATGTCTATTATGAATAGGACAGAATAGAATAAGAATTCCTTTACAACTCCTTAAGCAACACCGTTCTATTTCGGCCGCTTTCAGTTTTTGCCATCTTTCCAACCGAATCCTCCTCCTTCCTATCCTTCTCAGCCACTGTGGTTTCCACCGCAGTGCTCAAACTCCTCCTCCAGTAAAACGAGCCGATAAAAGCTCAGTTTTGGTTCCTCAGTTCCATCCATAGCTCAACCGGCTTAGCATTCACCACCGCCGCGGTGTAAATGTGCCTGCCACCACCATGGGTTCCATGGACGAGCGAGCTACGCAGCACCAACCTCAATAAAAAATGATTCATGTTAATTGCGTGGTTCAGAATTAGTTTGTCTAAACTAGGGTCTTGTGGATACTTAATTGATTAAAACAAATCACGAAAAGCACTGAAACATCCTTCAAATGCAACAAAAATGCAGAAAAAATCGATTCGAAAAAGCACTTTACAAGATCTTAGCAAAGGAAACTTCATCAGGAGGAGGAAGAGAGAGCTTACGCTTCACATTACCGGAAAGAAATTCGACGACGAAAATGCGACGGAGGTGGTAGAGTTGCCGAAGATGAGATGTTGCGCAATATCGATTTGGCCCTTAGGGATTTTTAATGATGGTAGTGAAGCAATACTGATCGATTTGGGGATTTTATCTTGAAGGGCAGTAATACGGACGGTCCTTAACAATGAACCGTCTGTATTGCTAAAACATTTCAAACGTTTATACTGTAATAAGTATTGCTGACGGATGTTACGTATCAACCGTCCGCAATAACCTTTGTATTATGGACATTAATTAACAACCGTCCGCAATACTATAATAAGTATTGCGAACGGTTGTTGTGTACCTACCGTCCGCAATAACCTTTGTATTACAGACAGTCATTCATTAACGACCGTCCGTAATGCTATAATAAGTATTGCGGATGATTGTTACGTAACAACCGTCCGCAATAACCTCCTCTGTCACTCCGTCCATATTTTTACAAACGGTTTCTAATATAACCCTCGTAAATAGTGCATCCCAATAAGCCATTTTTGCACTAGTGTAATCTAAATCCTTTCCTCAAAATCTATGTGAAAAGAACAACAAACACAGGTCTAAACATAGAGTCTTGTTTACTCAACACATAGTAAAGCATACAGAGTTTTTGTTAAAAGAATAACTTCTCTTGAAGAATCAGTACATGTAGATTTCAATGAAACTAACCATGCAGCCAAGAGAAGTGGTTCAAAGGATGATGTGGAACATGTCTCACAAACCATCCTTTGACAAAAAAAAGGAGAGTCTTCAACAAGAAATGAGCCTTCTGAGCAAAATTATTCGAATGGAGCTCAAGAAGATCCATCAACTTCAACAAAAGAGGATCCAACTCATAATGATCTTCCAAAAGAGACAAGAATTAGAAGAGATCATCCAAAAAGACTCATTCTTGATGCAACTCAGAATCCTGTACTCACCAGAGGATAACTCAGTAGAATGACAAGTCATCCAGCTTTTTTATCAATCATTGAACCTAAGAAGTTTGAAGATATTGATCATGATGAGAGTTGGTTGATGGCCATGCAAGAAGAAGATTAATGTACCAGAAATGATGTTTGGGATCTAGTTCTTGCACCATAGAACAAATCAATCATAGGAACAAAATGGGTCTTTAGAAACAAGCTTCATGAAGAAGGAAATGTTGTAAGAAATAAGGTAAGACTTGTTGATCAAGGTATAATCAACAAGAAGGAATTGATTATGATGAAACATTTACTCCAATGCTAAACTTGAAGCCATCAGAATCCTCTATGCCTTTGCATCTCACATGTGCTTCAAACTCTATTAAATGGATGTCAAAAGTGCATTTCTCAATGGAGTTATAACATAAGAAGTATATGTGAAGCAGTCACTTAGATTTGAAGATAAAAAATCCTTGCCATGTTTTCAAATTGAAGAAAGCCTTATATGGTCTTAAACAAGCTGCTAGAGGTTGGTATGAAAGGCTAACAAGCTTCCTCATCTCCAAAGGCTACATCAGAGGAAAGATACATACAACTCTATTCATCAAAAGAAGAAACAGGGATATTTTTCTTGTAAAAATATATGTTGATGATATTATATTCGGAGCTACTGATGATATATGTGCAAGGAATTTAGCTCTCAAATGAAGATTGAATTTGAGATGTCCATGATGGGAGAGCTGACATTCTTCCTTGGACTTCAAATTAAGAAAAGTTCAAATGGTATATTCATCAACCAATCAAAGTATACTAAGGAGATTTTGAAGAAATTGACATCAAACATAGTTCATAGCAAAGATTCAGAAGGAAAGCAGGTCAATCAGAAGCTCTTTAGAGGAATGGTTTGATCCCTTCTGTATTTGACAATAAGTAGGCAAGACATTCATTATGATGTGTAATATTGTGCACGATATCAAAGTGATCCCAAAGAATTTCATCTCAGTGCAGTAAAAAAGAATCTTGAGATATCTTTTAGGAACCATAGATGTTGGATTGCGGTACCCTAACAATGGATATTTCTCCTGAAGAGGGTTTACTGATGTAGATTATGGAAAAGACCAACTTGAAAGAAAGATAACTAGTGGAGTATGCCACTTTCTTAGAGACATCATATTTCATGGTATAGCAAAAAGCAAACATCTATTGCACTATCCATTACAAAAGCTTAATACATGGCTATAGGTAGCTATGTTGCTCAAGTCCTTTGGATAATGCAATAGCTTGAAGATTATGGAATTAAGTTAGAATGCATGGTAGTTCTATGCGACAACAAAAGTGCCATTGACTTATCAAAAAATCCCATTCAACATAGTAGAATGAAGCATATCAACATTAGGAATCACTTCATCAGAAGTATATATATCCACTCAAGATCAAAGAGCTGATATTTTCACAAAACCCCTCAACAAAGATCAATTCATCTTCCTCAGAGGAGAAATTGGTATGAATAACCCTATGTGAAATTAGCTCAAAAGAAGCCTACAATCTCAGAAGAAGAAGAACTGATGTCAATACAACTCAGAAGTAACAGTCCATCTAAACCATTATTCAACAAGTAAAGTTAGAAGTTATAACCTGCGTATAGTTACCTAATTCAAAATTCAAAAACTTGAAATATTTACTGGATCTTTAGTAAAAACCTTTCAAATTCTATAGTTAAACCTATGAAACCTACGTATGTTTTAGATGGTAAATGCTAAAATTATCATGGTGTTTTATAAGGTAAATTACCCTTCTACTTCTCTAAAGAAATAACATAAAATCTCATCAAATGTTCATCTTCAAATCACTTTACCCAATACTCTTTTCATTTCAAACTTCTAAACTATCATCTCTTTCCAATGGCTCCCAAAAGATCAAACCCTTTCATTATCCAAATCCCCCAAACAACCTTTGTACCTGTTCGTTATAGGTCAAACCCCTCCTCCATAACCCCTTAGTGTTATCTTGGAGATAATACTTTCTTAGTCTCATCACCATACATGGAAACCATAAAAAGTATGGGTTAGCCACATGGATGAAGTTGAAGGAAAAGACCTTTCCAAAATTGGTCATGGAATTTTATAATAACTTGCAAAAATGCACAGTTAGGGAAGTGGAACTGAAAATGAAAGTGAAGGGAATGGAGATCACTATCGCTCTGGGATATTTAGCTAAGCTAATAAACTTGAAAGATGAAGGCTTAGCCTTGAGAAGAGGAAGCGAATGTGGCCTATAATAAATTGTCATACATGCCAAAAGGATGGTTTGGATGAAGATCATCACGCACATGCGTTAGGTGCCTAGATATTGGCAATTTCTCATGGCTCATCTCCTTCTCTAAAAGCTCCATTCCACAAATGCAGTGCCAAGCTATGAGCATTGCATCTTGTTTAATCTGGTGGAAGGGAAGGGGATGAACTGGCCCATGATTATCATGTAACACATGCTGAATCACAAGTATACCCTTGGAGGTCTCATCAAAAAAATTCTATCCTTACATGGAGTAGACTGCTCAAAAGAAGAGGGAAGCATTGAGAGTGAGATTGTAAATGAGACCTTTGAGAAAAAGGTGGATTACGACATGGAATAGGATAAGGAGGAATCTCTTAGAAAGGATAAATGGAGAAAGTGAAAGGAGAAGGATAGAAGAATGGCCAAGAAGGGGGGAAAAGCTAAAACTTTCAAAAGATCCTTCCCCAAAGAGAAAGAGGGAGCCTACTATGAAGCAAGAAGAGGTCCTTAAGGCTAAGATAAGCAGAGTCACTAGGAGTAAGGCAGTGACTGTTGAGAAGATAGAGGTACTTGTCCCTAAGAAGGTAGCTTTTGAGGAGAAGACTACTGCTATGTTTGCAATGAAAAAGCTAGAGTGGAAACCTCCCACAATGGCTAAGCTGAGTTCAGATGAGGATGACAAGAAGCCCATTAGCATCCTCACTACAAAGAGGAAGAGGGGAGATTTTAATCCAAATATTTAAATCCCTAGTGAAGATGAGAAAGAAGAGGATGAGGAGGAAAAGAAAGTCTCAAAGGAGGAGGCTGAGGTAAAAGCCCCGAAGAAGAAGTTGAGGAAAAAGGGGAAGAAGGATCAGCAGGTGTATGGGGAGTCTATGTTTGTTGAAGATGATATTGAGAAGGATGATATGATTAAGGCTTTGAACCTTAGCTTGACTGAGGTAGTTGCTCCCAAGAGAAAGGGAGATTCCATCAAGATTTCTATGGAGGCAGTAGAAGCAAGAAGTGCTCAGGGGATGATGAAGAAGCCTCCTACTCTAGAGGAATTCTCAAAAAAGATGAAGGAGAAGAGCACCTCTAGCAAATTAGAAGTTAAAGTTAGTGGTGATATATAAGAGGGAGCTTCAATAGACTATGATATGGAAATAAGAGTTTTACCTGCTTATGTTCCTCCTCCTCCTAAAATAAAAAATCTCACAAAATTCGTTATTGAGAAGAAATATGGTGAATCTACTAAGAAACCCAAATATCGGCCTCTATAGAAGCAATAAGTGGTTACTGATCCCTTACATCTCTTCCAAGCTCCTCTCACCACTCCCAAGTTCAAACCTACAACTCGTGAGGAAACTCCATCTCCAAACACTCAGAATCCTCTAGTTATTGCAACATCCATTTCCCAAGAAGTGGTTAAAGGAGTTGAAAAGGATAGTGAGGATAAAGAGTCTTCAGATGTTGAGCAGACTCTATTGAAAGAGAATTTTCCTGAGGATGATCCCATTCTGAATACTCTATAGGAGGATGAGATTGATAAGTGTATAATTACACTTATTATCAATATAATTTTACACACTAAACACTATAGTTTAAGTCATTTTTATACTTCATATGAAAGATTTCACGTGGTTTGTAGTTGTTTTTGGTGCAAATGCAGATACTAGGTAAATCTTGGGAGTAAAATGATATAAAGTGGAATTCTATGTAAAAAGAGTGAAAAAGGTGCAAAAAGATGCGTGGAACTTAAAGATTTGGCTTAGGATCGAAGTTGTCGAAAGATCGGTGAAGTTACAAGAAGAATTCTGAAGAAAAGCACAATTCACGGTCATGACAACAATTCGCAGTCGCGACTTGATACACTTTAGAACTAGAAAATTGTCAAACAAAGATTCATGGTCGTGACTTATATATCGCGGTCGTGACTTGGATGGTTTTTTGGTCAAATCTTTTTAATTACCAACCACCAGATAAGAATGATCAACCGCCATCAACCTCTATCAACTACCAACGAAAAAGACACTTATTAGAAGTCAACCAATCATGAATAGAAGCCTATCCATTATGGATAAGATTAAAATCTTCTCAACCAATCAGAATGAAGTGATGTAATCTTTCGCCAATGGAAACAACTCTTCGTATGGATAGACGCAACCCTTCATACTCTATAAATAGGGCTCCAAACCTCACCAATTTCGTGGAATAGGTGGTAGTGAGAGTGAGAGTGGAATATATGGTGTTTAGATAGAGAGAAAAATCATGTAGAGTTATTTCTTTCTAAGTTAGCGAGAAAATGTATACGTGATTCGAACCCTATTTCGATTACTAGATTTCTCTACATATTCGAGTGATTGTTGTATAAGTGTAATTGCAAATCACTTATCAATAAAAGTTTTCAATCTTCAGTATTCATTTGTTTAATATTCACAAAGAACAGCTTCCTAGCAGAGGTTCTGGACGAGTCGAGACTGGATTCAAAGTAGACGTAGGTATTGTGAGAATTGACGACTCCCATTGAAGAGTGGATACGGTTTGATCAACTTTAGCTTTCACTTGCAAACCTTACAACTTTACTTTGTTTTCTACTTATGCTTTCGATTTCGAAGTTTATGATATGTCTATGTGTCGTAATGTGTATTTCGTGTTGAGTCTTTTATATTAATCAAGTTATGTGCTTTTGAGTTAACTTTAAGAGTAGTTTTGGGGTTAACGAGATTGTGTATAATCACTGGATCTGTGATTATAACGCTGTTTAGTGAGCCAACATTTTTGGAATGGTAACTTGCTAAATATGGCTATGTGAGAGCGACCCGTACTAAGCATAGTAGTATTGTTATCCAGGTTTATATAATCGTTTTAATTCATTTGCACTAGATTTAGAAAATTCATTTCATGTGTTTCTCTATGGTGAATAATTAAATATCTAAATATCTAGAATCGAATTTGTTAAATTATTCTAGTGTACGTAATATCTTTGTGGACTTTGCATTTTTTCTTTGCTATACTTGTTCATAGGGATAATCTATACTGATTTCTTCTACTCTAATCTGTATACATTTGTCCACCATCATATCCCATCTTACCTAGTAAATAATAAAATCATTTATTTTATTTTCTTTGTTCCGTTACTCTTGTTAGTCTTTAGAACTGGTTCCTTCCCTGTGGGTTCGTTATCTTTTAAAACTACATCGCAACTGTGTACTTGCAGTTATCATCATTTTTCTATTTGATAAGTGGTATTGACAATACCTGTACTTTCAAACCAAAATCTTGTGAACAAATTATTAAACTTATTAGTAGAAAAGTGGCGAACAATCTATAAAAGCGAAAGCATGATGGAGAGAGAAGACTACTTGCAATTCTGAGATTTCAGTCGTTTTAACTACAAAAGAACCCTAATTTCTCTCTTCTCTCATATTCCTTTTCATCTCTAATTTTCATCACCAAAAGAACTTTTGTTCTTTAAGGCTCTTCCAAGAGGAGTATATATGTGAGCATTGATGGGACTCAGGAGAAGATTATTTTCCCTATTGGAATAGTCTTCACCAAGGTTGAATGGGTAGAAAATGTAGACTTTGACCCAATATATGAAGTGGAGTATGAGGGTTTATTGAAGAAAAAAATCCTTCATTAAGTTATCAACACTTGAGATTTATCCCTGTTCGGCCCCTAGCCTACCTCTAGTCCTTTGATACCGTCTCCGAGCTTTAATCTACTAGTGAGTCGTTCCTTCAATAGGAGGAGGAGCCTTAATAGCAGGCAGCCACAATTACAGAAAGTACCCTCCTTTCTAACTACAGCTCAACTTAGTTTGGGTACCCTTCCAAAACTATCACTTAGATTAAATAGAAATGCGAACTGGATTCAACTTATAGAAATGTTGAATCCTTACAATGTTAATCTAAGTAAATCTCTATATTACAAACAGATATGAACTTTGATGTTAGCTGAGATGGAATTTCTTTGAAAGTTAGAGTAATTTGCGCAATGTTTTAGCTCTTAAGAAATTCTAGGTGATTCACCATGTTTAAACGTCTCCTCCAGTCTTCTATTTATACTTTGAAGCTCTATGAAGTAGCCGCTGCAAACTTTACGAGATGGCTGACCTTCAATTTCTCATCTCTTGTAATCTTTCGAATCTTCCATTGGAGGCAGATTCTAAGAAGTTTAGAGATAGAAATTTGAATGTTGAGGCGTGATAAAATTCCATTGATAAAATCTCATTTGTCTTCAACTAATATGGTTCTAAGAGAGACGCACTAAAATGCAACATGGAGTCTTCTAATTAGTTAACCTTGCTAACATTGAAAGAGTCGAGCAGAGACACTTGAGATGTGGTGCATGACAGAGAATTCCTTTTACTTTGACTGTAGTGAGGAATCCCCGACATTACGTATTAACACTTTTTGGCATTGTGAGGAACATTGGAATCTTCATTAATTTCAATACTTTTTCTCCTGAAAAGCAATTAAGGAATATTCCATTCCTTCACAGACATTGTTAGTAGCACATGTGTCATAAAGTCTCTAAGTGTTAATAAAGTGCTTTTAATTATTTAAAAGCAGGACTCAGCACGAGCTGAGTGAAATAACTCTAAACTATGTAGTACTCAGCATAGACTCAGCTTTTCCTACTCTAAGTCATAACTTAATTAATTATCCAGCAAAAGTGAGTTGTTTTCCCTTGAACAAAATCAAGTCAGCTTTATTAATTAAGAGTCTACTTAGTACTCAATTAATTTCACTATCCTAGACAGTTTGCTATTTCCAAAACTACTTAGTATTATGAAGTAATATTAATTTGGGTTGTAAAATCTCCCCCATTTTTGGTAAATAGCAAACTAAGTAGTAGAAGAAGTTAATTGAATAAATAGTTTAGAGATTTTAGAATACCTGAAAGTAGTGTAAAACTTCCTTGTTCTAAGTGCCTTCCCTTAGTCAGCTTGAGCTCCCCCATACTGAGTGAGTATTCTACAAGTGGCTCAGCTCCCCCATACTTAGAGGATTTCTTCTTTAATTTGAGACTTCGTTTTACTTTAGCTTATCTTCAAAGGTTTGGTCTCTTGTATGTTATCCTATATTACATCATTAGATACACAATAGAAATATACGCATAACATAAAAAGTTAAGTAGATCTTAACTCGAGGTAGGAACTTGTAATTTTTATTAATATATCAAAAATGACTCAGTAAGTACATAAAGTATATCCTGAGCTAAGAGTACAAACTAAACCCTATTACAAGTTCTATAACTATACTAAACATGGACTAGACTACTGAAGAGGAAGAGCCAGCAATATTTTTCTTGTCTTGATTGGTCTTATGCTACTGGTTAGAAGGATGAAGCGAATGAGAATGCCTTGGAACAGATCCCTTGTTGAGATTTTCCATTTTGAGTGCATCTTCAGGTACCTTCTCCCCCTTTACTATCTGACCTTGGATAATTTGATCAAGACAGATATTAAAGGCATCGAGTGCAACTTGGAAGCTCTCTTGTTGGCCAATTATATGTAGAGAAATCTCTTACTCTAATTGCTCCTTGCCCTTGGTTGAGAGGAACTCTTGGTCATTCAGCTCATTGAGAAGAAGATGGTTGCATCTTGAGAGATGAGCTAGCTGGTCAAAACCTTGACTCGTAAACAGTTGAAAACATTGAAGAAGACCTCAAAAGTCCATTGCTATCAGTGTAATCTTCAGCTGAGATTTAATATCAAGAATTTTAGGACTAATGGATGCGATACACCATGAAGTGTAATCGATATCTTTTCCTTCCAGCTCTCCCATCTTGAATAGAGACTCCACTTTCTTCATCAGATTCCATTCAAGATTAGAGCCATTTTATCAACCAGGCTCTTGGCACTCTCTTTTGCCAAGTGATTTTGAATAACCAACAAGCTGCCTTGGATCCTATCAAACTCCTCAAAGTATAGAGAGTCACTAGCACACTTGTGTGCTACTCAAATTCTAAAAAATTTTCCTTAGGCCTGGATGACAAGTTCGTCAATTCTTGAGCTAGTAGCAACTTGCCTACTACTCCATCTAACTCAACATCACCCTTGAGTGCATGAAATTGAATTCTTCCTAACTCTCGGATTTGTGCCAAGAAAGATGTTTCGGCCATTGCTAGCTTGTTACTAGGTTCAGGTGCGTCATTGGTTGTAAAATTTACCTCAGCCGTCTAACCTCTTACTCTTCCCTGCTGAGCATAATTCTCAGCATAGGGAACTTCCCTAACTAGAGGGGTTAAGGGGTTGAGGATGGGTTTGAAGAAAGGGTAGGTTAAGAACCATGTACAGTTGAAGAAATTGGTTTGAGTGAAATAGAAGGTACAATGGCTGTAGAAGAATTGGTTATTGGTTGTGAATTTACAGGATAAGAGGGGTTGAAGAAATATGTACTGGAGATGGAGAAAAGGTGTCTTGGCTATTTTTAGGTAAAGAAATGTGAATTGGGGATTGTACAGAGTTAGAAGGAGAAGGAGAAGGATTTTTCTATGTTTCAGGATCTACTAGAGTAGAAACCCAATTGAATAGATGAATTTACAAAAGAAGGGATTTGAGGATTTACAGGAGAAGATGAAGGGTTAGGATTTTACGAAACCTCTGGGTTAGCTGTTTGACCCAAGGATGGGTTAGCTTGAGGTTTTTTATGCTGAGAATAAGGCTCCTTAACATGAGTGAAAGTAGGAGTGGGGATGCTGGGGTCCTGAGTATTAGACTCCTCTGGAATCAGGAAGATGGTGTCTCCAGCAACCTCCTCGCTACTCACAACTTGCACGTTCTTTTGTAGAGGCTTTGTCATGGCAGAACACTTTCACTAAGTGCCCTTAAGTTTGGCAAAAACTTCTTGAATGTCCTCAGCAACGTTGGACCCAAGCTGGTCCTCTTCCTTACACTTCTTAGCCTCGCCCTGCTCCTTAGTGTCATTTGAGAAAACCATCTTACGCTTCCTTTGGCAGAGGGACTCATTGGCCTCTACCTCTTTTTCATTCTCATCAACTTTCTGCTCAGCTAGTAGCTTACCCTCCGCTCCCTTTCTGTACGAGTTTTGGCTTGCATTTTCCTTCTTTGATGCTGAGCAGGAGCATCTCTGATCTTTGCTAGACTCTTCCCATTGGCCTTAGAGGAAGCAGCCTTCTGAGGTTTGGAGGAACGGGTGGTGACATTCTCCAAGATGCTAGAGATTGATGCCTTATCAAAGTCATCACTCTCTTCAGAGTCCACCATAAATTGATCTTCTTCCTCCTTGCTAATATCCGCAGGTAATCTTATCAGTTCACATCTCAGCTTTCGCTTCTACTGAGCTTTGGTGTACCTTACATAAACCTGGTTGTGGCCAGCTTGTTGAAGTGCGACATTTCAAGCGTCTTCTTCATCGGTAAGACTATTTCACCAGAATCCCCTGGAAATTGAGCCACATCGACTTTCACTGCCCTCATAATCTTGGTTATGAGTTAATCATAGTGATAGATGGTAGTTAGCTTGGTTAAGTGGTGGAGAATCATCACTGGCCAATATAGCTTTTTACCCTCTAGCATATGGTAGACCACACAATGCTCGAAATATGTGCAGTTAGTTAGTGAGCCTTTTTTGGGTAACAACAGCTTCACCACCAACTCACTGCACATTTTTGTAGTCCATGACATCTCACTGGCAGCAATCTCCCCCAAGACATAGTTTGGTGGGAGTTCCCAATCTTTAGGAATGATGATGGCATCCTCATTACCAGATCTGCGGAGTTGAGTGCCTGAGTTAGTCATATTAAGAATGCTCCTAATCAGCTAGGAACAAATCAGGGTTGATTTACCCTCGAAGTCCATCAGCAGAACATCATTAAAACCTTCTATAGTATAAAGATATGTGTAGAAAGCGCTAATGAGACTTGTTATAGCAGGACCTTCCATTGTTAAGAAGGAACTGAAGTTCTATTACTTGATTACTGTGGATTATCTTTTTGAATACTTTGTAGTTCACTTCATAAACCAAGCCAAATTCTAGATTATCTTCCCATTCCACCTTTGCAAGATGAGTTCTCGCTTCAAGGGTTAACTTCTCAGTTTTTCCTTATACTTTCACTATGATCTTCATGGTGATGCTGTTCTTGATCCTAAAAGTGGTCTTTGTCTTTGTCATTTGAGAGATTTGTGAAGAAACTGAAAGAAGAAAAGATTAGGGTTCGAATGCTCTGAAATTTCAAGTTCGCAGAAAGCAAGTGACCTTCTCTCTTCAACTATTCAACTTATATAGATGACATAGCTCTCATGGATGCATGTCACTATCTCAGCTCATGATGAAAATGAACGCTGAGATTAACCTCTAATTAACCACCTCAGTAAAATGGTGAGTTTTGATAAAAATGATCCTATTCAAGTGTACATCCTTTTTGAAAATGTAGAGATTTGAATTTTAACTAGGAACTGTTCCTCACGCTTTAACAACTTGACAATGTTATCAACATGTCTTCTCATGCTTGATCTCCAACACTTAGCCAAATTTTTGAGATTTTAATCCTTCTTCTTCAACATGGATTAGCCATACCAATTAACTACCTTAGTACACAAAATAGTTCCTTTAGCAGTGGTTTGGTGAAGATGTCAGCCCTGCTTCTCTAATGGAACATACTCTAGCTTGACATCTCCTCGTAGCACATGATCTCTAATGAAGTGATCCCTAATATTGATGTGCTTCATTCTCCCATGTTGAACTGGATTCTTAGATAGATAAATTGAGCTCTTGTTATCACACATAACTTTGAGATAATTTGACTTTATACCATAATCTTCCAATTGCTGTTTATCTAAAGCAATTGTGCTACACAACTTCCTGCAGCCATGTACTCAGCTTCAGCTATACTCAGTGCAATAGAGGTTTGCTTCTTGCTATACCAAGAGACAAGAAACTCTCCAAGGAAATGACATCCTCCTATATACTCTTCTTGTCAAGTTTGTCTCTTCCATAATCAGCACCTGTGAAGCCCCTAGGATTGAAATTTGAGCTGCTGGGATACCACATACCTACTTCAATAGAGCTTTTCAAGTACCTGAGAATTCTCTTTATAGATGCTAAATGAGATTCTCTAAGATCAGCTTGATAATGGGCATAGTAGCACATAACATACTGTATGTCTAGCCTACGAACAATGAGATAAAGAAGAGAATCGATGATTCCTTTGTAGAATTTTTTATCCACAGGTTTACCATCTTCATCACTACTCAAGATAGTATCCGTAGCCATAGAAGTGGACATTGGCTTTGAATGTTCCATGTCAAATTTCTTCAGAAATTCTCTACCCTATTTGGACTGACTAATGAATATTCCATCATCAGTTTGCTTGATTTGAAGTCAAAGGAAGAAATTGAGCTCTCCCATCATAGACATCTCAAACTCACTCTTCATCTTCTTGCTGAATTCCTTACACAGCTTCTCATTAGTTGCTCCAAAAATGATATCATCAACATATATTAGGAATAGTAACACATCTTCCTTCCTTCGCCTGATACACAGAGTTGTATCTGCTTTACCCCTTTCATAGCCTTTTTTGATCAAGAAATTGGTCAGCTTCTCATTGTTCACAAGATTTTAGCTATACTCGTTCTGAAAGGCTTATCCTCGGTAATGGTGCTGATAAAATAAAATTTCTAAATATGAACATGTGTTGTCAACACCGATTATCAAATAGAAAAATGATGATAACTGCAAGTATATAGTTGCGATGTAGTTTTAAAAGATATCAATCCCACAGGGAAGGAATTCGGTTTTAAGGACCAACTAGAGTTACAGAACAAAAGAAATAAGATAAATTGTAGGATTTGGATGATAGACTGATGAATAGACAGATGCATGAATAGATTAGAGAAGATGTAAACGATATTGATATACCCTAAGAACAAGTATAGTAGAGAAAAACATGCAAAATAATCAAAGTTGTTTTAAACACTAGATAACTTCAACAAACTCGGTTCTAGATGCCCAAATATTCAATAATTCACAGCAGAGTAACACATGAAATGACTTTTCTAAATCTACGGTAAACGAATTATGACATTTATAAGAACCTGGATAACAATAATACTATGCTTATTACAGGTCGCTCTCAAATAGCCATATTTAGCAAGTTACCACTCCAAAAATGTTGTCTCACTAAACAGTGTTATAATCAAAGATCTAGTGATTATACATAATCTTGTTAACCCTGAAATCACTCTTAAAGTCAACTTGAAAGCGTATAACTTGATTAATATAAATGGCACAACATGAAATACTCGCTATGACACAGACATATCATAAACTTCGAAATAGAAAGTATAAGTAGAAAATAAAGTAAAGTTGTAAGGTATGCAAGTGAAAGCTAAAGTTGATCAAACTGTATCCACTCTTTAATGGAAGTCGTCAATTCCCGCAATTCCTGCGTCTACTTTAAATTTGGTTTCAACTCATACAAAACCTCCGCTAGGATGCTATTCTTTGTGATTATTGAAAAAATGAATGTTGAAGAACAAAAAATTTTATTGATAAGTTCTTTGCAATTACACTCATACAACAATCGCTCGAATATGTGGAGAAATCTTATGCTCGAAACAAGAATCGAATCACTTAAACATTTTTCTCACTAACACTTTGAACTAGCGAAATCTATACAATTTTCACTCTCTATCACATTATGCACTGTTTTGCATTGCCCACCATATATCATGCCATGAAAATGGTTGGTTTTGAACCTTATTTATATAGTGCGAGGGGTTGTGTCTATCCAAACGAAGAGTCATGTCCATTGGCGGAGAGTTGCATTACTTCAATGTGATTGGATGTAAAGTTTTATCCTCATGTTCAATGGATAAGCACCTTTTCATGATTGGATTGCTTCCAAAAGGTGTCTTTTCATCTGATATTTGATGGCGGTTGATCATTTTTATCCAGCGGTTGGCAGTTGAGAAGAGTTGAACAAAAACCGTCACAAGTCATGAGTGTGATATACATGTCACGATCGTGAACATTGATTTGTAACTTTCTGCTTGTGAAGAATGACAAGTCACAATCGTGAATGGGTGTCACGATTGTGACATGTGTTTTTCTTCATGATTCTTCTTTGCAACTTTACTGATCTTTGACAAATTCAATCCTAAGCCAATTCCATGTGTTCCATGCATCTTTATGCACATTTTTCACTCTTTTTACATAGAATTCAATCTTTGATCATTTTACTCCCAAGATTCACCTAGTTTCTGCATTTGCATAAAAAACAACCACATACCACGTGAAATCTTATATATGAAGTATAAAATGACTTTAAACCATATCTTTTTATGATTAAAAATATCATGATAATAAGTGTAATTATACATTTATCACACCCCCACACTTAAATATTTCCTTGTCCTCAAGGTGTAAACACAACAGAAGTGTAAAAATTAGTAATTCAAGTTCGTACCTCATTTGGCGAAAGACTATCGTAGTGAGTACCACATTCCCACATTGTATAAATTTCAAGTAAAAGTTCAAAATTTCCCACAAATTAGTAATGTGAAATTTATATAGTTTAGTTGCATACCTTTGCTCTTAATGGAGGGTCAACCGAATCGCATCTTCATATAAGTGTTATATGCTTAGTCAAATATTTCCTTCTCTTAAGTATAGTATAAAGTATAGAGGACAAAGGGAGCACGCTTTGAAAAGATTGATCTCAAGGCATAGTTAGGTAACCTAGGATGCTAAACACTCTTAGTGGTTGCATTTTATGCTCCAAACCACTCTCCCCTTTTTTTAGTGGTTGCATTTTATGCTCCATACCACTTTTTCTCATTTTTTTCTTTTAAGCATGTGCTTTTGAAGTACAGATTTGTACTTTGCACCCATTTTTCATGCTATGATTTCTCTTCTTTTTTCACTCATTGAATTGTTGTAGTTTTTATTCCATACCATTCCTCACCTTTTGCATAACTCATTGGTTATCCTCTCTTTCTTTTGATTTTTCTCTCTTAATACCCTCATCTTTCAAAGTATTATGGCTATAGTTTGCCAACACTTTAAACACACTCAATACTTATAGGACGTATTCGAGAATAGCATATAAAACTTATAGTAAGAACACTACTAGATATTACTCCACTCAAAACTTATCTGTAGCATTAAACTAAAACTATATAACTTATACTAATTCATGTTGCATTGAATTATATATCAACACTTTCTTGGAATGTTGCTATTGAATGTTACTCACAACTCATCCTTGCCAAATGCCAAATGTTGTGCCATGAAGTTCTCACACTCTCAACGTGAGCTCAAACTCGAAACATAAAAAATTTTGTTCGAAATTTGCACTAACATCAAACTTGTAATTCCTAACATTCACAATAACCGTGGAACATATGTTAGTATAGTATAGGTATGGATAATGTATAAATAACACAAAATTATGAAAATTTTCATTTTTCAAATTTTTTAATTTATTTGATTTTTTTAGATTTTTGGGATTTTTTGCAAATGCCCCCCCACACTTAAGAACACAATGTCCTCATTGTAAGTGACTTTATTAAAAATGAAAAACAAAGATTAAAAACAAACAACTAGTCTAAAAATTGAAAAAGAAAAGAAAAAAAGAGTAAACCTTTTTATTGTGAAGGAGAATTCAAGCCTCGTGTCGCGATCGCAAAGGCCTGTGGCAATCATGATTTACATCAAAATAGGAACAGAAGGTTTTGCTGTATAACTTCATGAGCACGATCTATAGTCGCGATCATGGCCTTCTTTAATCCTTCTATTTCTTCAATTCTTAGACTAGTATCGTAGTCTTCCAGTATTTAACCTCTAGAACGCACTTGCCTTCCCCAGTAACGGCTCAAAAATGTTGTTCACAAGATTTTAGCTATACTTGTTCAGAAAGGCTTATCCTTGGTAACGGAGCAAAAAATCTTATTCCCCACTTTTCTAATAACAAAATAAAACTTCTATATATGAACAGGTGTTGTCAGTACCGATTATCAAATAGAAAAATGATGATAGCTACAAGTATACAATTACGATGTAGTTTTAAAAGATATCGATCCCACAGGGAAGGAATTCGGTTCTAAGGACCAACTAGAGTTACGTAACAAAAGAAATAAGATAAATTGTAGGGTTTGGATGATAGACTGATGAATAGACAGATGCATGAATAGATTAGAGAAGATGTAAACTATATAGATATACCCTAAGAACAACTATAGTAGAGAAAAACATGCAAATTAATCAAAGTTGTTTTAAGCACTAGATAACTTCAATAAACTCTGTTCTAGATGCCCAAATATTCAATAATTCACCATAGAGCAACACATGAAATGACTTTTCTAAATCTAAGGTAAATGAATTATGACACATAAAAGAACCTGGATAATAATAATACTATGCTTAGTACGGGTCGCTCTCACATAGCCATATTTAGCAAGTTACCACTCAAAAAATGTTGGCTCACTAAACAGCATTATAATCAAAGATCCAGTGATTATACAAAATCTTGTTAACCCCGAAATCACTCTTAAAGTCAACTTGAAAACATATAACTTGATTAATATAAATGATGCAAGATGAAATACTCTTTATGACACTTAGACATATCATAAACTTTGAAATAGAAAGTATAAGTAGAAAATAAAGTAAAGTTGTAAGGTATGCAAGTGAAAGCTAAAGTTGATTAAACCGTATCCACTCTTTAATGGGAGTTGTCAATTCCTGCAATTTCTACGTCTACTTTGAATTCGATCTCAACTCGTACAGAACCTCTTCTAGGATGCTATTCTTTGTGTATATCCAACAAATGAATGTTGAAGAATAGAAACTTTTATTGATAAGTGCATTGCAATTACATTCATACAACAATCGCTCGAATATGTGGAGAAATCTAGTAATCGAAATAAGGATCGAATCACTTAAACATTTTTCTCACTAACACTTTGAATAGCATAATTAATACAATTTTCACTCTCTATCATGTTATACACTGTTATGCATTGCCCACCATATATCATGCTATGAAAATGGTTTGTTTTGAACCCTATCTCTAGAGTGCGAAGGGTTGCATCTGTCAAAATGAAGAGTCATGTCCATTGGTGAAGAGTTGCATTACTTCAATGTGATTGGATGCAAATTTTATCCTCATCATCAATGGATAAGCACCTTTTCATGATTTGATTGCTTCAAAAATGTGTCTTTTCATATGACAGTTGATTGCGGTTGATGGCATTTGATCATTTTTATTCGGCAGTTGGTAGTTGAGAAGAGTTGAGCAAAAACAGTCACAAATCATGAGTGCGATATACATGTCATGATCGTGAACATTGGTTTGTAACATTATACTTGTAAAGAATGATAAATTACGATCACGAATGGGTGGTACGATCATAACATGTGTTTTTCTTCATGATTCTTCTTTGCAACTTTACTGATCTTTGACTACTTCAATACTAAGCCAATTCCTTGTGTTCCACGTATCTTTTTGCTCCTTTTTCACTCTTTTTACATAGAATTCCATCTTTGATCATTTCACTCCCAAGATTCACCTAGTTTCTACACTTGCACAAAGAACAACTACATACCACGTGAAATCTTTAATATAAAGTATAAAATAACTTTAAAAATATCATTTTATGATGAAAAATATCATGATAATAAGTGTAATTATACACTTATCCCTCATACCAAGCTCTTGGAGTCTTCGTCAATCCGTAGAGAGCTTTCTTTAATTTGAAGACATGCTCAGGATTCTTTGCATCTTCAAAGCCTGGAGACTAGTGAACATAAACTTCTTCTTGAATGAATCCATTGAAGAAAGCACTTTTGGCATCCATTTGATACAATTTGAAGTTTATATGAGATGCAAAAGCATAGAGGATTCGAATAACTTCGAGACGAGATACTAGTGCATAGGTCTCATCATAATCGATGCCTTTTAGTAGATTGTAGCCTTGAGCAATAAGCCTGGCCTTATTCCTGAAAACAATGCCATCTTCATCTAGCTTGTTCTTGAAAACACATATGGTGGTGATAATTGATTTCCCTTTAGGCCTAGGAACTAGATCCCAAACATCGTAACACTTAAACTGATCTAGTTCCTCTTACATTGTGATCATCCAATAATCATCTCCTTTTGCATCTTCAATCTTCTTAGGTTAAATCAATGACATGAAGGCTAGATGACTCATCATCCGACTAAGCTGACCACATGTAATCACTGGATTATGAACATCATCAACTATGCTGTCTAGCAAATGGTTGCAATGAACTCTAATCTCTCTTGGAAGACTCGGATTAACTGCTAGAGGATCGATAATGGGATGGTGAGGTAGAGGTTGATCTTTGCCATCATTGAATTTGATAGAAAGATCTTCATCATCATCTTTAGCTTCCTCAGCTGGGGGCTCTTGTGCTGAGTTGGGTAGCATAGCTTGTGTTATACTTAGTTGATTTGAAAGCTAGGGAAATCCTTCATCTTCATCAAAGGATCATGTTTCTGTAATGTTAGTTTCATCGAAATAGTCTCCTCTAAGAGGCCAATACGTTTGACATATATTCAATATACCCTACTATTAGTAGAGTATCCCAAAAAGATACCTTCATCAGACTTAGGACCAATCTTTCCTAATTGCTCTTTAGTGTTAATAATATAGCACCTACAGCCAAAAGATCTGAGATGACCAATCTTAGGCTTCCGCCCTCACCAAAGCTCATAGGGTGTTTTCTCAAGAATTGGGTGAATTAAAACCCGATTTAAGATATAACAGGCTATGTTAACAGCTTCTCCCCAAAAGTACTTTGGTAGATTGTTATCACTCAGCATGGATCAAGCCATCTCAACTATCATCCTATTCTTCCTTTCTACAACCCCATTTTGTTGAAAAGTATAAGGAGAAGAAAAGTTGTGGTCAAGACCATGCGCTAAACAGAATTCTTCGAAATGGAGATTCTCGAATTCACGTCCATAATCACTCTGGATTCTATATATTTATCTCCTATTTTATTCATTATCCGATTACTGAGCTTTACGAAAGATTCATAAGTCTCATCTTTGCTACTCAGCAAGACTACCCATGTGAATCTTGTGAAGTCATCTATAACCACCAACGAGAACCTCTTACCAACCAAGCTCATTGGCTGAACTGGGATGAAAAGATCTAGGTGGAGTTGCTCCAACTGTCACTTACTTACTACATGATTTACAAATCTATATGATTTCTTAACTTGCTTACTAGAGTGGCAAGCAGAGCATAGTTTATCCTTTTCAAAGCTGATGCTGGGTAAACCCACAACTAATTGCTTTTTAGCCAGTTTAGATAGATTATTCATATTAATATGACCCAACCTTCTATGCCAAAGCCATGAATTATCCTCCTTAGATATAGGAAAATGTTAGTGGAGCCAATGGAAAAATCAATCATATAAACATTATTGATCCTGGGAACAAAGACTATAGTTGAGTCAGTCTTACAGTCAATTACTAAGCATCTTGCTAAGTCAAATTTAACCTTTCTGCCTTTGTCACAGAGCTGGGCTACAATGAGTAGATTGAACTTTAGATCCTTGACAAGAGAAACCTCTTCGATTGAAGGAGAGACACCAATAGTGCCGTAGCCTGCAATCTTACCTTTCTCGTTATCTCCAAAAATAACTCTTCTATTTCTTTTACGCTCCAATGAGATAAACTGGCTTTCATCTCTTGTCATATGCCTTGAGCATCTGCTATCCAAATACCACATTCGAGAGTCATCAGCGGATCTAAGGCTCACCAGCAAAACAATTGCATTTTCTTAGGTACCCATGCTTTTAAGCTGGGTCCTCCCTTGTTAGCAATGCTTAAGTGTGACCATTCGTACTGGTCGCAATAACCATTTTTATGCCTACAAAGAACTGTGGCATGTCCAGCTTTCCCACAAATACAACACACCATTTTTGGTTTGGGCTGGCTCACTTTCTTCTGTTTAGAGCAATTCTTCCTCTTAGAATTACGAGTTTGGTTATTCTGAGTTTGACTGTTGGTTGGAGGAGGAACCTCTTTCTTCTTTAAGGCCGTTATCTCAGCAGTCATCTCATCTAATTGCTTAGTGAGCTTGGTGATAACACATTCTTGATACTCTACTTTTTCTTGAAGAAAGCGGTTATCAAGCGATAAGGAAGCATTAGTATCTTCCAAATCATCACTTCTCCTCACTATCTCTTTGATATTTTTCTTTAATTTATTATTCAATTTCATTACATCAAAGAGAGCTTGGGCGAATTCATCCATAGATAAAGGAATCTCAGAATGTACCTCAGCTTGAGGAGATTTTCCTTTATTACGCTCAGTTTCAGAGTTGACAGCGAAAAGATCTCTATCAGAGGTAGATGCTGAGCCTTCGCCTTGATGATTTTTAATGACCATCAAGTAGAGGTTGGCTGACTCAATAGCTTCCTATCAAATGATGAAGATTCTTTTGAATCTCTCCAAGTGACAGTAAGTACCTCATTTTTCTTGGAGAACCTCTTCTTGAACCTATCCTTCTTCACCTTGGGACAGCTCGACTTGATGTGGCCTTTCTCTTTACAACCAAAGCACTTGATGTCTTTGCCGTACTCTTTCTTCGATCCTTCCCCAACTCCTTGTCGATGCTGAGTTGACTTGATTATAGCGAGAAACTTCTTCTTGTTGTTGAAATTCCCATACTTGTTAATGAAGCATTTGAAATGCCTGGTCAGAAGGGCTATTTGCTCATCAGAGTCGTAGCTAGTGGACTCACCTAATGAATCTACTTTAAGAACAATGGCTTTGCCCTCCTTTCCACGATTGCTCTTAGAGTCATTTGAGTACTTCCTCAGAGGCATCTCGTGAGTTAGCAAGGTGCCTATCAGCTCATCATAGCTATAGGTCTTAAGATCATGAGCATCCTCGATAGTGATCTTCTTCGAATCCCACTCTAAGGTAAGAGTGCGGAGAATCTTCTTGACGAGCACCACCTCGGTGTACTCCTTTCCAAGCCTCTTCAGTTCATTAACAATGTTAATGAACCTGGTATTCATGCTTTGAATACCCTTGGTGGTGCCTATGGAGAACATCTCATACTCCCTTAGCATGACATTGATCTTTGACTCTTTGACCTTGTTGGCCCCCTCATAGGTAATCTCTAGCCTCTTCTAGATCTCTTATGCTGTTACACATCATGAGACCTTGTTGTACTCAGTAAGATCTAACGCATAGTTTAAGTAGTTAATTGCTGTGGCATTCTCCTTGAGAAACCTCAGGTCAGCATCATTGCAGTCTTCTAGATCTATTAGTACATACACACCGTTCCTCACAACTGTGGGAACTTTGGGATTAAGCTCGATAGCGAGCAAGGCTTGCATGCTTTGAGACTGGATAAAATTTTTTATAAGATTTTTCAAGAATGTATAGTGATTACCATCAGATAGAGGTGGTCTAGTAATAGACATTCCCTCCTTAAGGAGAACTGCCTGATTGGAACCGGAACTAAAGTTGTTGTAAGGCATTTATGGATCTTAACTCGAAGATGGTTAGTCTAAAAGTTGAGCAACTGCTCTGATACCACTTGTTGGTTCATAAACGGGCTCTTAACAATAGCAGAGGGGCAGTAAATGCTTAATCTTGGTTACTTTTAAGTATTTTAAAGATATTCGCTAAGTTCAATTTTTATATGCGTGCTAAGAGAGCGTGTTGAGTGCGATATAAAAATGTATAAACTGCTCAGCTTTTCTGGCATAGTTTATCTTCAATCTTTAGATGAGTAAGACTACTCAGCACAAATTAGATAACAAGCAAATAAATGAATGAGAGAGAGAGATGAATGAGCTGATCACTGCTAAAGCTTAAGGCTTAAAAATAGAACGTCAACACTTGAGATTCATCCTGGTTTGGTCCCTAGCCTATCTCAAGTCCACAAATACTATCTTCGAGCTTTAATCCACTAGTGATTCATTCATTTAATAGGCGTAGAAGCCTTTACAATGGGTAGACACGATTATAAAAAGTACCCTCCTTTCTAACTACCACTCAACTCAGTTTGGGTACCCTTCCCAAACTAACACTCAGATTAAATAGAAAATGCCAACTGGATTCAACTTATAGAAATGTTGAATCCTTACAATGTTAATCTAAGTAAATCTCTCTATTACAAAAAGATATAAACTTTGATGTTTGATGATGGCTTGTGATGGAATTTCTTTGAAAAAGCTAGAGTAATTTGCACAACGTTTTAGCTCTTAAGAAATTCGAGGTGATTCACCAAGTTTGAACTCCAGTCTTCTATTTATACTTTGAAGCTCTATGAAGTTGTCATTGCAAACTTTACGAGATCACTTATCTTCAATTTCTCATCTCTTCTAATCTTTCGAATCATCCAGTTGGAGACAGATTCCGGGATGTTTAGAGAAAGAAATTTGAACGTTGAGGTGTGATAAAATTCCATTGACAAAGTCTTATTTATCTTCAAGTAATCTTGTTCTAAGAGAGACATGCTAGAATACAACATGGAGTCTTCCAATTGGTTGACCTTGCCGAAGTTGACAGAGTCACACAGAGAAACTTGAGACATGGCGCATGATAGAGAATTCCTTTTACTTAGATTGTAGTGAGGAATCCCCAACATTTCGTACTAACACTTTTTGGTGTTGTGAAGAATACTGGAATCTTCATTAATTTTAGTTCCTTTTCTCCTGAAAAGCAATTAAGGAATATTCTTTTCCTTCATAGACTCGGCTTTTCCTACTCTAAGTTATAACTTAATTAATTATCCAGCAAAACTAAGTTGTTTTCCCTTGAACAAACTCAAGTTAGCTTTATTAATTAAGAGTCTACTTAGTACTCAATTACTTTCACTATCCTAGAAGTTTGTTATTTTCAAAATTACTCAGTACTGTGAAGTACTATTAACTTGGGTTCTACAACAATGTTCCACTTTCTGCCAAGTTGGAGCAAATCTCAATAGCCTCTACTCCTTCCTCTCCAAAACTGAAAGCTACTTCCTCCAAGGCAAGGAAAAGCCCAACAAAAACAAGGGCAGGAAATACACCTGCCAGCCTCAAGCTAGGAAAAGAAAGTAAATGAAGTTAAAGACTTGCACTTAGAGGGAAGTTGAGGTGAAGCAAATGGCGGAAGAAGAAGAAGATGTCAGAGAGGCAAAAGAAACTCTATGGTAGAGGAAGCACAAGCTTGAGGTGACTGAGGATAATGTGGGACAAGGGAGCTCTAAGAAAGGCAAAGAGAACCCTAAAACCACTAATTCTGATGTTGTAGATCATGTGGAGAAAGTATTTTCCAAAGCTAAGAGCACTTAGCACAAGCATTCTTCAACCACTCACCCTTTGAAGAAAAATGTTCAAGTGGTTAGTAATGATGAGGATGCTGGTGAAGATGTTGAAATAATAAATAAGGAAGACTTCGCTCTTCTATGTTCTAGCATCCCACAACCAATTCCCACTTAGCATGAGTCACTTCCTACTCAAGTTGAGTTACTTGAGGGTGACCCATCCTTTATATCCTTCCCTCATTTCTTCTATAAATCATAAACCCTCTTCTCTTGTAAATTATGAAATTCCCACTCTGTAAATTCCCCTTCTCATATACCAGAAACTATAAATTCTTCTAATCATACTCCCTCTTCTCCAATTCAACCTCAAGATTCTTTCCCACCTCCTCGTACCTCTCAAACTAACCTAGTTCCTTCCCCTGTAAAAACTAAACCAACCTCTTCTTCAGAAATTGTACAAAATACTTCTGAACCAATTATTTCTTCAAACCCATCCTCTACCCATGTAATCCCTCATATTAGAGAAGTTCTTGAAGTTGAGAACTCTGCTAAGCATGGTAAATCAAGTGATGAAGTTACTAAGTTAAATTTTACAGCCAATGAAGTCCCTCCTTCCAACAACAAGCCAGTCCAAGAGGACATGGTTGACTCATCCATCTTGGCTTAGATTAGACAGTTAGCAAGGAAGAAATTCCCAACTCTCAAAACTGATGCTGAATTGGATGGAGAAGGAATCCATGTGCTATTAACTCAAGAATTGATGAACATATCCGCTAAAGCAAAGGTGAAGCTACCAGAGTTTGATGCACATTCAAGTATCCCTTATGAATAAGTTTACTAGAAAGAGTTTGATAAGATTCAAGGAAGCTTGTATGAAATTTTCAACCATCTAGCAAAGGAGAGAGCCAAAAGTCTTGTTGATAAGATGGAGCTAATCCCAAATGGACTTTCTAAATCTGCAGCTCAGCTCAATGTAGATGTGAGTTCTATTTCCATGTCTACTATTGCTAACGCGGTAGCAGGAAAGATGAAGAGTAGCATTGATGCTATAGTAGAGTGGTTGAGTAGGTTGGATACCACATTGGTAACTCAAGCTACATAGTTTCACAAGTTTGGCTAGGAGCAGGCCAAGGTAAAGCACAGCATAGACACTAAGATCAACAATGTGTATAAGGAAGTAGAAGTTACAAAAGATCTTAGGCATAGTATCTGCAAGCTGATGGAGAGCATGCCCAAGCTAATGGTAAATTACAACAAGAAGATAGATTAGGTGATTAAGACCGTTAAAGTTGCCAAGAAAGTTTAAAAAGCATCTGTTGAATATAGATGCTCTTACTAACATGTTTGAATATATCTGGAAAGATATCAATGATAACACAGACGAGTCAATAAAAAAGGCATAAAAGGCTCTGTTCAAGGCTATGGGAAAACTCTTCCCTGAACCAACTGAGTCTCTAGACTTGAATAATGGTCTCTTGGTTCACAAGAAGTTGAATGTTATTAAGGTTCATCTTGAGGATATGCAGAAGCATGTGAACCAACTAGCAACTACCGGGATTCATGACGCAAGGGATATTGACTTCATTGCTAGATCTATATCTTGAATATGCCCATGGATCCTTGATATGGAAGAAAAGCTGAAGATTGCACTATCAGCATCAGACTTCAAAGCTTTGTTATAGTGCTTTTAATAGTTTGCTTGCTAGGGATTTGATCAAAATTCTCATTTATTTAGGTACCATCATTTGCTTCTCACTGAGTTTAATGACCAAGACTTCTTACTACAAAGGGAAAGGAGACACTGGAGCAAAATATTTCTCTATTGATAATTGGAAAGCATGAGGACTTTTAGTCTACCCTTGACTCCTTCAACCTCTACCTTGAACAACTTGTCAAGGAATAGATAACAAAGGGGAAGAAGGTAGCTGAGGATGCTCTCAGAACTGCTAATTAAACAAGGCAGCTCTGCCAAAGCGAACCCATCATCAACCCTAGCATCAATCTCAATAGCAATATCAATAATAATAAAGTGAATTGCACCATCAAAGAAATCATCCTGAACGCTCTGGACAACCAAGACCAAGATGAAAATCCAAATCCAAATCAGGAACAACCTCAACCAAGGCTTATGGATTATGTTATTTTGACCATCAATGGTAACAATCAAGGAATTGCTAGACCACCGATTGATGCGAATCATTTTGAAATAAAACCAGCATTACTTCAAATGATTAGCCACAATGTGTAATATTATGGTCTACCCAATGAAAATCCAAATTCTCACATTGTAAATGTTTTAGAAGTCTGTGATAATTTAAGAATGCCCAATGTTCCTGAAGAAGCAATTAAACTTTGCTCATTCCCATTTACACTCTGTGATAAAGTAAAAGTTTGGTTGAATTCATTACCCCCAAATTCAATCACTACTTGGAACCAATTAGCCCAAGCCTTTCTGACTAAATATTTCCCTTTAGCAAAAACCACAAGACTCATTAAAGAAATCACTTCCTTTACCCAGAAAGATAGTGAATCCTTATACGAAACCTGAGAACGTTATAAGGAACTTCAGCGAGTTTGTCCTCATCATGGTTTACCTCATAATGTTATTCTACAAACTTTCTACAATGGAATAAATCATGAAGCGAGAGGAGCAATTGATGTTATGGCTGCGGGATCTCTTATGAAGAAAACTAGTCAAGAAGCTTTTGATTTTTTGGAAGATATGGCAAGCAACAATAGTATGTGGCCAGTGGAAAGAGCACAAATAAGTATTACTAATCCTACTCACTCACATGCTACATCTACATCTTCTAGTTCAGTTAAAAAAGTCAATAAATTAGATTCTATTTCTATTATGAAAGCACAAATATCTGCTTTATCTAACAAGATAGATAATATGCATGTAAGTAAAAACAACCCTTTGACATGTGAAAATTGTGGTCAAATTGGACATACAGCTTTTGAGTGTAACTTTAACCCATGTGTAGGAGAGCAATTAAGTTATGTTTAAAGTCAAGGGAATTCTTATAACAATAATGGAAATAGTTATAGAAATTCTAATTGGAAGTATGGTGATAACTAATAAAAGAATTACTAGAGTATTGGTAGAATAGGGCAGTTAATAAGTAAAATAGACAAGTTTCTAGAGGGAGTTTGTAATAAGCAATTGGAGTTGGATGAATGTTACAAAAACTTAGAAAATAAGATGGATCAAATGTTTAAAAATCAATCATCTTCCATTCATAATTCGGAAATACAAGTTGGTCAATTAGCGAATGTTATTCCATCTAAAAGAAAAGGCCATCTACCTAGTAACACAGAAGAAAATCCTAAGGAAAATGTGCATGCTATAGCTCTTCAAAGTAGTAATTTACTAGATGAACCAAATCCTTCGGGTGTTCTTGCTAATGATGTTGTTGAAGTACCGGATGAATATCCAAGTAAATCTGATAACAGTGCAGGAGCGGATGAACAACCTAAATCCGGAAAGGTTAATCCCCCTCAACCTCCATTTCTACAAAGAATGTAGAAGAAAAATGAAGATAAGAAATTTATCGAATTCATCAACAAACTCAAATGCCTGGAAATAAATCTTTCATTTATTGAAGCCATAACTAAGATTCTTAACTACGATAAGTTTATTAAGGAACTTTTATCTCGAAAACGTAGTTTAGAAGGAATATCAAAAGTATCTTTAACTGAAGATTGTAGTGAAATAATAACTGCTACAATGCCCACTAAACTAAAAGATCCAGGAAGTTTCACAATTCCGTGTAAACTTGGAAACATTTCTTTTCCAAAATGTTTATGTGATCTTAGGGCCAGTGTAAATCTTATGCCTTTATCAATCTTCAAGGAGTTAAAGCTTGATGATGAAGTTAAAAGGAAAAATATGGTCTTGCAAATGGCTGACCAGTCTATTAAACATCCTTATGGCATAATAGAAGATTTACTAGTTAAAGTGGATAATTTATTTTCCCAACTAACTTTGTTGTGCTTGATTTTGAATATGATGAGAAGTGTCCTATAATTTTAGGAAGACCTTTTATCCATACTAGCAAAACATTGATCGATGTTTCGGAAGGCAAAATTAAGTTAAGGATAGGTGATGATACTGTTAAATTTAACATGGATAAAGCTGATAAATACCCTATGGATGAAGACATTTGCATGAAACTTGACTTGATTGATGCTTGTATCCAAGAAATTGTTAAGCTAGATCTCATTCATGAATATGAAGTCGAGGGGTTGAAAAAATCCTTCGATCCTTAAATCTCTATATAGTAGATTTTAATTATTTTGTGTATATTTTTAAGTTAGTGTGTTTTCAAAAATAAAGAAAAGAACAAAAACTTTTGGATTTTGGCATATCGCGACCACGACATTTATCATGCTCGTGATATATTTGATCTGAACAATCTGTTTTTAAGTAGAGAAAGTCACGATCGCGACTTACTCTTATGATCGTGACCTATGCGATATGCACAGTAGTTATTTCTGTAATAGCTATATTCTAACGGTTATATTTATAATATATAAGTTGGAAAGGCAATAATTATCCTACTTTCACTATAAATAACCTCTTTTGCTACTTTGTTTTCACAAAAACTCTTATTCATAATCACAATCCTTTGCAAAATCAAGTTTTCTCTGCTTTTCAAATCAAACACTATTATTTCTTTGTTGATTTTAATGGCTCCTAAGAAGTCTACAGCAACTTCATCAAAGAGGAAAAGCAAAATGGTGAATCGACAAAACGAAGTTGGTTATCCCTTTCCGATTTATAGTGATGAGGAAGTGGAAAGATACTTGAGAATCAAAAACTTTGATTTTCACGGTACGCTTTTCTACGATCCTACTTTTGCTATTGATGTTGGGATTCACATGAAAGTAGAGGAGTATTTCTTGTTTTTTAGATTGGAGAAGTTTGTAAATATGCGATTTCCTTTTATCAAAGAATGGGTCCTCGAATTCTTGGTTACTATTGTTGATGATGGAAATATCTTGAAGATGAAATTTAGGAATACAGGAGAAGAATATAAGTTTACAATGATGGATTTAATTAAGTGGTTTGGTTTGGGAGAGAATTTCGATGATATTGAAAAAGATGAAGATTGCAAATTGACAAGTATTTGGACAGAATTAACAGGATTTGATCGATACGATGTCAGAAATTCATCCAACAAGAACATCCGAAGCAATAGTCTTCTCTACCTTCAGAAGTTTATTTCTCAAAGTTTTTTCTTTCGACATGAAACAACTAAAGTGTCAATTAAGGACTTAGAAATATTGGAGTGCGCAGTTTCATAATTTCGACCAAAGTTTCTGATGTATATTTTGGAATCCATCCCTAGTCTAACTACACATAAAAAGGCTAGAGTTGGAGGCGCAAACATGATTTGTGGGATAATTTTGGGAGCGAAGAATCAATTACCATACCAATATAATCAAAGGGAAAATCTTAATTTTATGGGTGGAGATAATATGAAGAGAGCAGGATTGGTAAAAGAAGAAGTAGGAAAATTTACATTCCTATTATATGAAGTAAGGATAAGAAAGCTTAGACCGACGCAAGAGTCTACTACTCGAGAAAATCAAACAGACGAAGAGGATGTTGAGGAAGTTCAATTTGAGAGTGGTAATTCAAGATAAGCCTCGGGAAGTACGAGTTATATTTGGAGAGGAAAGTTTGTAAAAGATGTCGACCAAGCATGCCTAGACATTGCCTCTATACTGCAAGATGTTCGTCAACTGACAAAATCCAAGATTTCATTGAACCGGAAGTTGAATACATACTTCAAAATGCAAAATTTGGATATATCTCCGAGTCCACCATATTCAAGTTCAAAGGAGTAAAACCGGTTCAATTTCTTTCCTTTATTTTATTTTAGTTGTGAGTTTAAAAATTTTATTTTTATAATGTCTCACAATGAGGACTTTGTTGTCTTTAGTGTGGGGGGACATCTGTAAAAATCTCGTAAAATCCAAAAAAATTGAATAATAAAATAAAAAAATCGAAGAATTTGAAAACTTTTCTTGATATTTTTGTTAATTATACATTATCATTTCTTATACTTTACTAATTGTCCAAGGTTATTGTGAGTGTTAAGTATTTACAAGTTTCATGTTAGTGCAAAATTTGAGCGCGTGTTGAATTTGAACGTTATTAGCACAACTTTAGCATTTTGGCAAGGATGAGTGGTGAGTAACATTCGAAAGCAACATTCCAAGTAAGTTTCGATATATATATTTCAATGCAACATGAATTAGTATAAGTTATATAGTTTTAGTTTAATGCTTCCGATAAGTTTAAGTGGAGTAATATCTAATGGTATTCTTACTATGAGTTTTATATGCAAATCTCGAATAAGTCATATAAGTATTGAGTGTGTTTAAAGTGTCAGGAAACTATAGCCATAATACTTTGAAATTGATCAATAAAGAATGAGGGTGTTAATTGTGAAAAATCAAAAGAAAGAGAGGATAACCAATGAGTTATGAAAAAGGTGAGGAATGGTACGGAGTAGAAACTGCAACCATTCATTGAGTAAAAAAAAAGAAAAGAAAGCATAGCATGAAAAATGGGTGCAAAGTACAAAGTACTTCAAAAACATTTTCTTAAAAGAAAAAAAGTGAGAGAGTAGTATGAAGCATAAAATGCAACCACTGAAAAAAGGGGAGAGTGGTATGGAGCATAGAATGTAACCACTAAGAGTGTTTTAGCATCCTAGGTTACTTAAAAATGCCTTGAGAGAAATTAAACAAAGAGTGCTTTCTATGTCCTTTATACTTTATACTATGCTTAAGAGAAGGTAATATTCGAGTATGCATATAACGCTTATATGAAGATGCGATTCGGTTGACTCTCCATTAAGAGCAAAGGTAGGCAACTAAACTATATAAATTGCACATTACTAATTTGTGGGAAATTTCGAACTTCTACTTGAAATCTTTTGCATCGTGGAATGTGGTACTCACTGCAATAGTTTTTCACCAAATGAGGTACGAACTTGTTTACCAATTTATACACTTCTGAGGACAAGACAAAAGTTAAGTGTGGGGGTATCATAAGTGTATAATTAAACTTATTATCATATTAATTTTTTACACTAAACACTATAATTTAAGTCATTTTTATACTTCATATAAAAGATTTCACGTGGTATGTAGTTGTTTTTTTATGCAAATGCAGATACTAGGTAAATCTTGGGAGTAAAATGATATAAAGTGGAATTCTATGAAAAAAGAGTGAAAAAGGTACAAAACAATGCATGGAACTTAAAGATTTGGCTTAGGATCGAATTTGTCAAAGATCGGTGAAGTTGCAAGGAGAATTATGAAGAAAATGCAATTCACAGTCGCGACAATCATTCGTGGTCGCGACTTGTTCTTCTTCAAAATAGAAATCTACCAATCAAAGATTCATGGTCGTGACTTGTATATCGCGGTCGCGAATTGGACGATTTACTGGTTTTATCTTCTTAACTACCAACTGCTAGATAAGTATGATCAACTACCATCAACTACAAATGAAATGGCATTTATCAAAAGTTAACCAGTCATGAAAGGGTGCCTATCCATTGTGAATTAGATTGAAGCTTCTCAACCAATCACAATGTACAATAATTCACCAATGGACATGACTCTTCATATGGATACACGCAACCCTTCGAACATTATAAATATGG
>CATIWQ010216711.1:0-17993 GCA_949673415.1 Euphorbia schlechtendalii
GGTAGAATAGGGGCAACCTAGACTTAGAGGCTAATCCTTTTCTATTGCAATGCGAAATTATGAATATGTCATAATTAAGAGAAAACAGAATAATGTGATCAATAATTTTCGGCACTTATCCAAGATCTAAAACCTTTTAAAACAAGTTTAGCGGAGTCGCCACTGTGAGTGGATGACACGGAGAAGTGGGCCAAGAGCGCGCGATTCATAGGCGCGGTCCACTGGGGTGTTTGGAAAATGGTTGGCACCGGGCCAGGGGCCCGGGGAAATGGTTTTGAAAGAGGGTGAAAACATTTGTTCATATTGGGTTGAACCCGAATCCACCATCTCTCGTTGTGGAGTCCCCACCTGGATTAGCTCTTTCTAGGAATTAGAGTCCTGTGAGGCTTAACGTCCGGGGGTGGTCCAACAAGACACAGAGATTCGGGGTCGGGATAAGTTGCTTATTTCTTATTGGATCACATTATATTACATCTATAGAAAACCGTGTTTCTTAGTTATGCATATTCGCACTTAAGTCGTTTTAAGGTTAAAAATGCATGTTTTAACGTATGTGCGGAAAGTAGAATATCCATACACAAGACGCTAAATATATGTGGAAAAGTAAATGAAGAAAAAGTAAAGATTAATGGTTACATAACCTCGGGGGATGTAACCGCCCGCCTAGTCTATGAATTACAATTTTTGTACAAACATATACACAATACCTGAAGGAAATTAAATCCTAAGATCTAACCTGCATCCACAAATGTAAGCACAGGGGATATCACGTTTGTTCGATTTTGATTTTAACGAGGCCCGTGTGGCCTAATTATAACATCGCTGATTTGAAGTTATTTCTTGGAATAAAAATGATTCATTTTTATACAAGTATGTTGGTTGATTTTATTATTGAAAATGATCGCATGGCAAAATAGTGCGGACTGTTATCCGGGAACACGTTTTGTTCCCTTCATGTAGGTGACCTAAAATAATATTTAGAAATTTAAATCTAGGCCAAACATGCATAATATAGTCATTGTTTGGGTTAACAACGATAAAGACGTCATTTATATCGTTATCGACTTCCCTGTGACGGGCGATATCGATATAAATGGCCCGAAGCGTTTCCGTTGCTACTCCGAACTTTAATTAAAATTTTAACACATTAATAAATCATAAATAAATATAAAATAATTACAAATTAGATGTTCATTACTCCCCATGATGCATTTTTGAAGTCAGGATGGTCTCAGCAGGTCATTCCGGGCTTAAACAGTTCGAAATGGAGCGAAACGAAGCAAAACTGCATTCTGCCGGAGCCAATATCATTAACGGCATCCCTGATATCATTAACAGCATCAACCTAATGTCGTTAACAACATCCTTGATGTCGTTAACAATATCGACTCTCCCCACCTGCAGAAACATGCAAAAACAGTAGAAACGGTACAAAAATCTAATCCAAACTTCAAATGATCATAACTTTTGCTACGCTTAACGGATTTTGATGATCTTTATCATTACGGAAAGCTCAAGATGTTTAGAATATGTTAATGTAAAGAAAATTGGAAACAGATTTAAAATCATACTGAAAATTGTGAAAGATAGAATGATTCGCAGAAAACGATAATTACTGAAAACAAAACGAAACTTCAAAACGAAAAGAATATAAATGTAAGCACGACTCTAGGAAATCAGAGGCTTACCCAGTAGCTATGAATCCACTTTTTTTGGTCCACAAAAACACCCGGAAATTCCTCCTTGCTTCTTTGGTTCGATTTTACCGGTTTTCGTCGGAAATGGAGAGTTAGAAGTCTCCTTTGATGGGAAGGCTAAAACTTCTGGTATTTTGTTTGAAATGAGAAAGGGAAGAACAAGTGTTACTTCCTCCCTTGGATTCGAATCTTAGAAGTATTCTAAGGATCCAAAGTTTTGGTTTTTGTTTGGATTGTTTGTGTGTGGGATTTGTGGTAGCTTTTGCTTTTGATTTGTGGGTTGTTCTTGGCTAGGTTTTTCGGAGAGCTCCTTCTTGTGTTTTCTCTACCAAATCCCCTTTCTTTTTTTGAATAACTTTCCCCTTATGGGCTCCCTTCAATCCAAACTTTTCCTCCTTTTGCCCCCACCTATTTGTCATTTTGCTCATTATTTCTCCCACCATGTTAGTGGGTAGCAAGGAGACAAGCCGTTTGGCTCAATAAGTCTAAATTAAGGGTGTAAAATAAGTGTTTTCGGTGGAAAATTCAGTGCCAGCTATTTCTGTCTGTCTGAGCAATCGATATTGTTAACGATATGGGGTGATATCATTAACGATATGTAGTGATATCGTTAACGATATCACTCAATATCGTTAACGATATTGATTGGCCCAATGGGCTTTTCTTTTGTATGGGCTTTTTTGGAGAAATGCAGCCCAAAGAAATAGGGCAGATGATTTTTGGATGATTTTGGGACCCTGCAAAATGTGAAAAGCTAACAAGGGAAAAATTATAGCTTCATCATCGAACTCGCGAGTCGGGAGTAAAAATCCCATGCTCACAAGCATAGTATGAAAAATGGGTGTAAAGTACAAATATGTACTTAAAAAACATATGCTCAAAAGAAAAAAAATGATAGAAAGTGGTATGGAGCATAAAATGCAACCATTAAAAAAAGGGGAGAGTGGTATGTAGCATAAAATGGAACCACTAAGAGTGTTTAGCATCCCAGGTTACCTAAAATGCCTTGAGACCAATATTTTCAAAGTGTGCTCCCTTCGTCCTTTATACTTTATACTATACTTGAGAGAAGGAAATATTCGAGTAAGCATATAACGCTTATATGAAGATGCAATTCGGTTGGCCCTCCATTAAGAGCATAGGTATGCAACTAAACTATTTAAATTGCACATTACTAATTTGTGGGAAATTTCAAACTTTTACTTGAACTTTATGCAACGTGGGAATGTGGTACTCACTACAATAGTCTTTCGCTAAATGAAGTACGAACTTGAATTACTAATTTATACACTTCTGTTGTGTTTACTTTGAGGATAAAGCAAAAGTTAAGTGTGGGGGTGTGATCAGTGTATAATTACACTTATTATCATGATATTTTTAATCATAAAATGATATGGTTTAAAGTCATTTTATACATCATATAAAAGATTTCATGTGGTATGTAGTTGTTTTTTATGCAAGTGCAGAAACTAGGTGAATCTTGGGAGTGAAATGATTAAAGATGGAATTCTACGTAAAAAGAGTGAAAAAGGTACAAAAAGATGTGTGGAACACAAGGAATTGGCTTAGGATCGAAGTTGTCAAAGATCAGTAAAGATGCAAAGAAGAATCATGAAGAAAAGAACATGTCACGATTGTGGCACCCATTCACGGTCTCAACTTATCATCCTTCACAAACAGAAAGTTACAAACCAATGTTCACGATCGTAACATGTATATCATGCTCATGACTTATGACGGTTATGGATAACTATTCTCAACTTCCAACCAGTGGATAAAAACGATCAATCACCATCAACTGCCACCAACTATCAAATGAAAAGACACCTTTTTGAAGCAATCCAATCATGAAAAGGTGCTTATGCATTGAAGATGAGGATGAAACTTTGCATCCAATCACAATGAAGTGATGCAACTCTTCGCCAATAGACACGACTCTTCGTTTGGATAGACACAACCCTTTGCACTCTATAAATAGAGTCCCAAACCTAACCATTTTCATGAGTAATAGTAGTGAATATATAGTGGGCAATGAATAGTAGCAGTGTATAGCATGTATAGAGAGCGAAAGATATAGATTTCGCTAGTTCAATGTGTTTGTGAGAAAAATGTATAAGTGATTTGATTCTTGTTTCAACCACTAGATTTCTCCACATATTCTAGCGATTGTTATATGAGTGTAATTGAAAAGCACTTATCAATAAAAGTTTCTATTCTTCAACATTCATTTATTCGATATTCACAAAGAATAGCATCCTAGCGTAGGTTCTATATGAGTCGAGACCGAATTCAAAGTAGATGCAGGAATTGCTGGAATTGACAACTCCCACTAAAGAGTGGATACGGTTTGATCAACTTTAGATTTCACTTGCATTCCTTACAACTTTACTTCTTTTTCTGCTTATACTTTCTAATTCAAAGTTTATGATATGTCTATGTGTCAATACAAGTATTTCATCTTGCATCATTTATATTAATAAAGTTATATGCTTTCGAGTTGACTTTAAGAGTGATTTCGGGATTAACAAGATTGTGTATAATCACTGGATCTATGATTATAATGCTATTTAGTGAGCTAACATTTTTGGAGTGGTAACTTGCTAAATATGGCTATGTGAGAGCGACCCGTACTAAGCATAATATTATTGTTATCCAGGTTCTTATAAGTGTCATAATTCGTTTACCCTAGATTTAGAAAAGTTATTTCATGTGTTGCTCTACGGTGAATTATAGGATATTTGGGCATCTAGAACAAGTTTGTTGAAGTTATCTAGTGTTTAAAACAACTTTGATTACGTTGTATATTTTACTCTACTATGCTTGTTCTTAGGGAATATCTATATGCTTTACATCTAATTTGTTCATGGATCTGTTCACTATTCAAGACCATTAACCTTCAAATCATTATATTTTCTTTCATCCCGTAACTCTAGTTGGTCCTTAGAACCAAATTCCTTCCCTATGGGATCGATATCTTTTAAAACTACATCGCAATTGTATACTTGCAGTTATCATCATTTTTCTATTTGATAAGCGGTATTGATAACACTTGTTCATATTAAGAACTTTTATATTATCAGTAGATAAGTGGAAAATAAGTTTTTGGCGCCGTTGCCGGGGATAAGCCTTTAGGAACGCGTATAGCCAAAATCTTACGAATAGCCTGAAACTTGTTGTGAGCCAGCTTGCTGAAGTGATACATTTCTAGCTTATTCTTTACTAGCAAGACTATTTCACCGGACTCTCCCAGAAACTAAGCCACATTGACTTTCACTGCCCTCCTAACCTCGGTTATGAGGTAACCATAGTGATAGACGATAGTCAGCTTGGTTAAGTGGTGAAGAATCACCACTGGCAAGTTTAGCTTTTTACCTTCCACCATATGGTTAACCACACAATGCCTGAAATAAGTGTAGTTAGTCAACGAGCCTGTTTTGGGTAACAACAGCTTCACCACCAGCTCATGGCTCGTAATCCATGATATCCTGCTAGCAACAATCTCCCCCTAAACATAATTTGCTGGGAGCTCCCAATCTTCAGGAATGATGATGGCATCCTCATCACCAGATCTACGAAGTTGAGTGCCTGAGTTAGGCATATTGAGATTGCTCCCAATTAGTCGAGAACAAATCAGGGTTCATTTGCCCTCAAAGTCTATCAACAGAACATCATTAAAACCTTCTATAGTGTAGAGATGTGTGTAGAAAGCTCTAATGAGGCCTGTTATAGTAGGACCTTCCATTCTTAAGAAGGAACTGAGGTGCTGCTACTTAATTACTCTGTGCATCATCTTGTTGAGCAGCGTTCCTTCATAGTTCACTTCATAAACCAAGCTAAATTCTAGACTATCTTCCCATTCCACCTTTGTAAAATGAGTTCCCACTTCAAGGGTTAACTTCTCAGTTTTTCCTTCCACGTTCACTATGATCTTCATGGTGATGATGCTCTTGATTCTGAAAGTGGTCTTTGTCTTCACCATTTGAGAGATTTGTGAAGAAATTGAATGATGAAAAAATTAGGGTTCGAATGCTTCGAAATTTCAAGTTCATAGAAAGTAAGTGACCTTCTCTCTTCAACTATTAAACTTATATAGATGATCATAGCTCTTATGAATACATGTCACTATCTCAACTCAAGATGAGAATGAGGGCTGAGATTGACCTCTAATTAACCGCCTCAATAAAACGGTGAGTTTTGGTAAAAATGATTCCTATTCAAGCATACGTCCTTTTTAAAAACATAGAGATTTGAATTTTAACTGCGAACTATTCCTCAAACCATTTCTTTAACAACTGATAGTGTTATCCACGTGTCTTCTCATGCTTGATCTCTAACACTTAGCCAAATTTTTGAGATTTTCATCCTTCTTCTTCATGGTGGATTAGCCATACTAATCAATTACCTCAGTACACAAAATTGTTCCTTTGGTAATGGTTTGGTGAAGTTGTCAGCGCGCTGCTCCTCTGATGGAATATACTCCATCTTGACATCTCCTCGTAGCACATTATCTCTAATGAAGAGCTGCCTAGTGTTCACATGCTTCATTCTCCCATGATGAACTGGATTCTTGGATAAATCAATTGCGCTCCTATTATCATACATAACTTCAAGACAATTTGACTTTATAACATAATCTTCTAGTTGTTGCTTTATCCAAAGCAATTATACTACACAACTTGTTGCTGCCATGTACTCAGCATGATAGAAGTTTACTTCTTGCTATACCAAGAGACAAGACACTCTCCAAGGAAATGACATCCACCTTTTGTACTCTTCTTGTCGAGTTTATCTCTTCCATAATCAGCATCTGTGAATCCCCTAGGAGTGAAATATGAGCTATTGGGATACCACAGACCTGCCTTAATTGAACTTTGGAAGTACATGAGAATTCTCTTTATAGCTATTAAAGGAGATTCTTTAGGATCAGCTTGATAACAAGCATAGTAGCACAAAATATACTGTATGCCTAGCCTACTAGCAGTGAGAAAAAGAAGAGAACCGAGGATTCCTTTATAGAACTTGTTGTCCATAGGTTTACCAGCTTCATCTTTACTCAAGATAGTATCCGTAGCTATAGGAGTGGACATTGCCTTTGAATGTTCCATGTTAAATTTCTTTAGGACTTCTCTAGCATATTTGGAATGACCGATGAAAATTCCATCATTAGCTTGCTTGATTTGAAGTCCAAGGAAGAAATTGAGCTCTCCCATCATAGACATCTCAAACTCGCTCTTCATCTGCTTGCTGAATTCCTTATACAGCTTCTCATCAGTTGCTCCAAATATGATATCATCCACATATATTTGGACAAGTAACACATCTTCCTTCCTTTGCCTGATAAAAAGAGTTGTATCTGCTTTACCCCTTTCATAGCCTTTACTAATCAAGAAATTGGTCAGCATCTCATACCAAGTTCTTGGAGCCTACTTCAACCCGTAGAGAGCTTTCTTCAATGTGAAGACATGCTTAGGATTCTTCGCATCTTCAAAGCTTGGAGGCTGGTGAACATAAACTTATTCTTGAATGAATACATTCAGAAAAGCCCTTTTGACATCCATTTGAAACAATTTGAAGTTCATATGGGATGCGAAAGCACAAAGAATTTGAACAGCTTTGAGCCGGGCTACTGGTGCATAGGTCTCATCATAATCAATGCATTCTTGCTGATTGTAGCCTTGAGCAACAAGTTTTACCTTGTTCCTAACAACAATGCCATCTTCATCTAGCTTGTTCTTGAAAACCCATTTGGTTTCGATAATTGATTTCCTTTTAGGCCTAGGAACTAGATCCCAAACATCATTACGGTTGAACTATTCTAGTTCCTCTTGCATTGTGATTATCCAATAACCATCTCCTTCTGCATCTTCAAACTTCTTGGGTTCAATCAATGATATGAAGGTTGGATGACTCATCATCTGACTAAGCTGACCACATGTCATCATTGGATTATGAACATCATCAACTTTACTATCTAACAGATGGTTGCGAGGAACTCTAATCTCTCTTGGAAGACTCGGATCAACTATTGGAGGATCAACAATGGGATGATGAGGTGAAGGTTGATCTTCGCCATCGTTGAAGTTGATAGAAAGATCTTCATCATCATCTTTAGCTTCCTCAGCTAAGGGGTCCTGTGCTGAGTTGGGTAGCACAGCTTGTGGCATACTGAGTTGATTCAAAAGCTGCGAAACTCCTTCATCTTCATCAGAGGGTCATCTTTCTACAATGTTAGTTTCATCGAAATCTACATGCATAGACTCTTTTAAGAGGCTAGTATGTTTGACATATATTCTATATGCCCTACTGTTAGTTGAGTATCCCAAAATGATACCTTCATCAGACTTAGGATCAAACTTTCCTAATTGCTCTTTGGTGTTAAGAATATAGCACCTACAGCCAAATGATCTGAGATGACCAATCTTAGGCTTGCACCCTCACCAAAGCTCATTGGGTGTTTTCTCAAGAATTGGGTGAATTAAAACCTGATTCAAGATATAGTAAGCTGTGTTAACAACTTTTCCCCCAAAGTACTTTGGTAGATTGTTATCACTCAGCATGGATCGAGCCATCTCAACTATAGTCCTATTCTTCCTTTCTACAAGCCCATTTTGTTAAGGTGTATAAGGAGAATAGAAGTTGTGGTCAATTCCATGTGTTGAACAGAATTCTTCGAAATAGAAATTCTCAAACTCACGCCCATGATCACTCCGAATTCTATAGATTTTATCTTCTATTTCATTCATTATCCATTTATTGAGCTTGATAAAAGATTCATAAGTCTCGTCTTTGCTATTCAGCAACACTACCCATGTCAATCTCCTGAAGTCATCTACAACAAACAACGAGAACCTCATACCACCCAAGCTCATTAGCTGAACTGGACTGAAAAGATCAAGGTGGAGTAAATCCAACGGTTTCTTAGTTACCACATGATTTACAGATCTAAATGATTTCTTAACTTGCTTACAGAGCTGGCAAGCAGAGCACAGTTTATCCTTTTCAAAGCTGATGCTAGGTAAACCCACAACTAATTGCTTTTTGGTAGATTTTGATAGAATGATCATACTAATATGACCCAACCTTCTGTGCCAAAGCCACAAATTATTCTCCTTAGATACAAGACACACGTTAGTGGAGCCAGGAGATAAATCAATCATACAAACATTATTGATCCTGGGAGCAAAGAGTATAGTTGAGTCAGTCTTACAGTCAATTACTGAGCATCCTATTGAGTTGAATATAATCTTTCTACCTTTGTCACAGAGTTGGGCTACACTGAGCATATTGAACTTCAGATTCTTGATAAGAGAAACCTCTTCAATTGAAGGAGAGATACCAATAGTGCCACAACCTACAATTTTGCCTTTGTGGTCATCTCTAAAACTGACACTTCCATTTCATTTGCTCTCCAATGAGATGAACTGGCTTTCATCTCCTGTCATATGCCTTGAGCATCCACTATCCAAATACCACATTCGAGAGTCATCAGGGGATCTAAGGCTCACTTGCAAAACAATTACGTTTTCTTATTAGGTACCCATGCTTGTTCGCCACTTTTCTACTAATAATATAAAAGTTTTAAATATGAATAGGTGTTGTTAGTATCACTTATCAAATAGAAAAATGATGATAACTTCAAGTATACAGTTGTGATGTAGTTTTAAAATATATCAATCCCACAGGGAAGGAATTTGGTTCTAAATATGAAATAGAGTTACGGGATGAAAGAAAATATAGTGATTTGAATGGTAAACTGATGAATAAAAATATTTATGAACAGATTAGAGAAGATGCAAAGTATATAGATATTCCCTAAGAACAAGTATAGTAGAGTAAAATATGCAAAATAATCAAAGTTGTTTTAAACACTAGATAACTTCAATAAACTCGGTTCTAGATGCCAAATATCCTATAATTCACCGCAGAGTAACACATGAAATGACTTTTATAAATCTAGGGTAAATGAATTATGACACTTACAAAAACCTAGACAAAAATAATATTATGCTTAGTACGGGTTGCTCTCACATAGCCATATTTAGCAAGTTACCACTCCGAAAATATTGGCTCACTAAACAGCGTTAAATTCATAGATCCAATGATTATACACAATCTTGTTAACCTTAAAACTACTCTTAAAGTCAACTTGAAAGCATATAACTTTATTAATATAAGTGACACAAGATGAAATACTCATTATGACACATAAACATATTATAAACTTCGAATTAGAAAGTATAAGTAGAAAACAAAATAAATTTGTAAGGTATGCAAGTGAAAGCTAAAGTTGATCAAACCATATCCACTCTTTATGGGAGTCGTCAATTACCGCAATTCCAGTGTCTACTTTGAATTCGATCTCGACTCGTATAGAACCTTCGCTAGGATACTATTCTTTGTGAATATTGAATAAATGAATGTTGAAGAAAAGAAACTTTTATTAATAAGTTATTTGCAATTACACTCGTACAACCATCGCTCAATATGTGGAGAAATCTAGTGATCGAAATAAGAGTCGAATTACTTATATATTTTTCTCTCTAACACTTTGAACTTTCAGAAATTTATATCTTTCACTCTCTATCTATGCCATACACGTTACACCATCTATACACTACTACCATTCTCTCCCTCTAGGATAATGGTTTGATTTAACCCTATTTATAGTGTGTGAAGGGTTACGTTTATCCAAACAAAGAGTCGTGTCCATTGGTAAAGGGTTGCATCATCTTCAATGTGATTAGATGTAAGAATTCATCCTTATCATCAGTGGATAGGCACCTTTTCGTGGCTTCAATGTCCCCAAAAGGTGTTTTTTCATTTGACAGTTGATGGCGGTTGATCATTCTTATCTGGCAGTTGGAAGTTCAGAAGAGTTATCCAAAACCGTCACAAGTCACGAGCATGACATAAATGTCATAATCGTGAATATAAGTTGGTAACTTTCTTCTTGTGAAGAATGACAAGTCACGATTGCGATAGATAGTCACGGGTGTGATTTGTCCAATCACGAAAAAGAATCACGATCGTGACATGTGCTTTTCTTCATGGCTCTTCTTTGTAACTTTGCCGATCTTTGACAACTTCGATCCTAAGCAAATTCCTATCAAATAGAAAAATGATGATAACTGCAAGTATACAGTTACGATGTAGTTTTAGAAGATATCGATCCCACAGGGAAGGATTAGCTCTAAAGATCAAATAGGGAAGACGGAATAAAGAAAATAAAATATTTTTGGATTTTAGTTGGAATGATGGATGGATAGAGAAATGTATGAAAGATTAGAAAAGATAAAAAGTATAAAGATATTCCCCACGAATAAGTATGGCAAAGAAAATATGTACAATTATCAAAGTTATTGCGAACACTAGATTAATTTAACAAACTCGGTTTTAGACACTTAGATATTCAATTATCCACCGTAGAGCAACACATGAAATGAATTTTCTAAGTCTAGCACAAACGAATTATGATAATTATATAAACCTGGACAACATCAATACTATGCTTAGTACGGGTTGCTCTCACAGAGCCACATTTAGCAAGTTACCATTCCAAAAATGTTGGCTCACTAAACAACGTTATATCATAGATCCAGTGATTATACATGATATTGTTAACCCCGAAACTACTCTTAAAATTAACTACAACACATATAACATGATTAACATAAAAGAATTAACACGAAATACGCATTATGACACATAAACATATCATAAACTTTGAAATAGAAAGTATAAGTAGAAAGCAAAGAAAAGTTGTAAGGTATGCAAGTGAAAGCTAAAGTTGATCAGACCGTATCCACTCTTTAATGGGAGTCGTCAATTCTCGCAATTCCTGCGTCTGCTTTGAATTCTGTCTCGGCCTATACAGAACCTCCACTAGGATACTATTCTTTGTAAATACCAAATAAATGAATGTTGAAGAACAAATACTTTTATTGATAAGTTCTTTGCAATTACACTCATACAAAAAATGCTCGAGAATATAGAGAATCTAGTGGTCGAAATAAGGAATCAAATCACTTAAACATTTTCTGGCTAACGCTTATGAACGTAGCACAAACTAAACATTTTTACTCTTTATCTATGCACACATTATGCACTATTTTCCCACCCCTTCATTCTGCACGAAATTGGTGAGTTTGGAGCCCTATTTGTAGAGTTTGAAGGGTTGCTTCTATCCAAACGAAGAGTTACATCCATTGGTGAAAGATTGCATCTCTTCAATGTGATTGGTTGAGAGGCTTTGATTCAATCCACAATGGATAGGCACCTTTTCATGATTGGTTGACTCTTGATAGGCATCTGTTCGTTGGCAGTTGATGGCGGTTGATCATGCTTATCTGGCGGTTGTTAGATAAAAACATAAAACTAGAAAACTATCCAAGTCGTGACCTTGATAGATAAGTCACGAGCGTGAATCTTCGTTTGACAGTTTTCTATTTCTGAAGTGTACAAGTCGTGACCGCGAACGATTATCGTGACCGTGAATTGTGTTTTTCTTCAAAATACTTCTTGAAACTTCACCGATCTTCGACAGCTTCGATCCTAAGTCAAATCTTTGAGTTCCACGCATCCTTTTGTACCTTTTTCACTCTTTTTCATAAAATTCGACTTTTGATCAATTTGCTCCCAAGATTTACCTAATATCTGCACTTGCATAAAAAACAACTACATACCACGTGAAATTTATTATATGAAGTATAAAAATGACTAAAACTACAGTGTTTATTGTATAAAATTAATGTGATAATAAGTGTAATCGTACACTTATCAACAAGTTTATTAAATTACTCAGATTGTTCAGCAACAGCCTGCCATGATGCACAGTTCTACTGCAGCGTCAACAAGAATTTAATATTCAGCTCAGAATCATACAGTCAACAATGTGAATTCAAGTAACTTAAATACAGTTAAAAATTCTTGGATTGTGGATACAGGAGCAAGTTGTCACATTGCAAATTTTATTGAAAATTTTAGAAATATACAGCAAGTAGAAAACTGGAATGTGATATGGCCTAATAGTATAACATTGAAAGTTACACATAAGGGTGATATTTTCTTTAGTGATAGTTTTTTATTGTTTGATGTTTTGCTTGTGCCTACATTCAGTTATAATTTGTTGTCTGCCACTAAGTTGTCTGAAACACTAGATTGTGAATTAGTTTTTTCATCTTCTTATTGTGTTATTTAGGATGTCAAGACCAAGAGGAAGATTGGTTTAACTGATGTTCTTGATGGTTTATATCATTTAGATATCTCTGGATTTTCTGATTCTGGTTTTTCTAGTTATGTAGATAATGTTAGTGGTGGCCTGGTAGAAACTTTTGCTTTTCAATGTAACAGAGATGAAGTTTAGCATTATAGATTAGGGCATTTGTCTGGAAATACTATGGCTTTAATCCAAAAATAAATTCCTGATATTATTAGTGCTACTGATCAAGTTTGTGAAATTTATCATAAATCAAAACAGAAAAGATTGTCTTTTCATCTATCTATTACTACTTCAAAAGGATTATTTGATTTAGTTCTTGTAGATATTTGGGGTCCTACTACCTTATCTATGGATGGTTTCAGATATTTCATGACTATTGTTGATGACTTTTCAAGATTTACATGGACCATGCCAATGAGAAATAAAGATGAAGTGACTAGTTTAATTCCACAGTTCTGTTGCTGGTAAAAAATCAATTTGATACAGCTATAAAGGTTATAAGATCTGATAATGGACTTGAGTTCAATTCACAAAGTTTTTACTTGTCAAATGTCATTTTGCATCAGAAGTCTTGTGTTGAAACACCTGAACAAAATGGTATTGTTGAGTGCAAACATCAACACATATTATATATAGCTAGAAGTCTGAAAAACCAAAGTAATTTGCTTGTTGATTTCTGGACTTATTTTATATATCATGCTGGGCATATTATAAATAGGCTATCTACTCCACAGTTGGAAAATAAAAGTCCTTTTGAAAAGGTTTATAATAAATTGCCTGATTATAGTAGTCTCAAAAGTTTTGGTTGTTTAGCCTTTTATAGTACTTTATTAAGAGAGAGGACCAAGTTTAGCAACCGAGCATCAAAAGGTATTTTTATAGGTTATGAGAACGGGATGAAAGGGTATAAGATCTATAGTCTGATAGAGAACAAAATTGTCATCACAAGGAATGTAAAGTTTTATGAACACATATTTCCTTTCATTGACAAGTTTTGTGAGAATGAAAATACTAATGAGAACAGGTTGGAAGAACAAATGAAGGACAATGCAATTGTTGATAAAGAAAACATCATTAACAACACCAAAAAGATAACAGAAAGGCAGAAAAGAAAAAAAACTCAACAATCTTATCTGAAAGATTATCACTATGCTTTGCTTGAAAAAGGTAATTTTAGTTTTTTTTAAAGCATTAAAAGCAGTATCCTTTATCATCTATTTTATCATATGATAGTTTGTTTGAGTCACATAAGTTTTTTTCTTTAGCCATCAGTGCAAAAACTGAACCCAAAACTTATGCCATAGCTTCTAAAAATGAAAATTGGAAAAATGCTATGCAAGCTGAGATAGAGGCTTTAGAAAATATAACACTTGGAAAATAGTATCTCTACCTAAAGAAAAACTACCAATAGGGTGTAAATGGGTTTTTAGGATTAAAAGGAATTCGGATGGGTCTACAGAGAGATACAAAGCTAGACTTGTAGCCAAGAGCTACACATAACAAAATGGTATAGACTATTTAGAGACTTTTTCACCTATAGCAAAGATCTCTACTATAAGAATTCTGCTTGCATTAGTAGCCAAGAAAGGGTGGCATTTACAGCAACTTGACACTAACAATGCCTTTTTGCATGGGAATTTAGATGACGAAATCTATATGCAGTTACCACAAGGCATTTCTAGCAATGTACCTAACCTTGTTTACAGATTACAAAAGTCTCTATATGGTTTGAAACAAGCTAGTAGACTATGGAACTCAACTTTGACAAGTTCTTTAATACAAAAAGGTTTCAAACAGTCAGTAGCAAACCCATCTTTGTTCACAAAAGCATCTGTAGGTAACTTTATTGCTTTAGTAGTCTATGTAGATGATGTGATTTTAGCTAGCAATTTTGAAAGTGAAATCACAAAAATTAAAAATTACTTACATAATTACGTTAGTATAAAGGACTTGGGAAAATTAAAGTTCATTCTAGAATTTGAGATAGCTAGAAATAAAAAAGGGATACATTTATATCAAAGAAAGTATGTATTAGATTTGCTTGCAGAAATAGGTTTTCTAGATTGTAAAGTTGCCAATACTCCTATCACAATGGATAAAAAAATCACTCTACTAGCAAAAGGCTGGAAAATAACACAAAGTAAAGAAAACTTGTGGGAAAGCTACTATATCTCACAAATACCATACTAGACATTGGGTATGCTGTTTAACAATTGTCTCAGTAATTAGAAAATCCATGTGAAAGTTACTTGAATGCAGCACACAGAGTCTTAAGGTACCTTAAAGGTAAACCAACTCAAGGCCTGTTCTATCCAATAGATGAAGACACAAAAATCAAAGCCTACACAGATTCAGACTGGGCTAACTATCTTGAAACAAGAAAATCAATTACAGGCCATTGCATCTTTATTGGAGATTCTCTAGTATCTTGGAAATCAAAGAAGCAAAATACAATATCAAAGAGTTCTTCAAAGGCTGAATACAGGGCAATGGCATCAACTACTGCAGAAATACAATGGATAATGTATATTCTAAAAGACTTGTAAATAGATTCTCCAACACCTGCCTTAATGTCCTGTGATAATATTTCTGCTATTCATATTGCAAAAAATGATGTTTATCATGAGAGAACCAAGCATTTAGACATTGATTGTCACTTTGTAAGATCAAAAGTTCAATCTGAAATCATTCACTTGATATCTGTTACTTAAAAATGTCAATTGGCAGATATGCTTACAAAGACGTTACATGCACCAGAATTCAACAAACAACTAGAGAGGTTGAAGCTCATTTCTATACAATGATTTCTAGCTTGCGAGGGGATATTAGAACTAGTTATAGTTGTTATTTATTAAATGTACTTATTGATAGATTAGTTGAAAGTATAAGGACGAAAGTTGTAAATGGGCTAAATATGGTTATTAGCCGTTGTATAAAAGAGGATTATGCCTCTTCATATGTTTATTATCTCTGTAAAGCTCTATACATTTCTTATTCTTCTTTAATGAATACATTTTTACTTTTCTCTCTATCTCTTTCTCTCTTAGCTTTGTTCTTGATTCATCTTCATCAAGTTTACATCCTTATTTGAGGGTTTAAATCTCTCCTTCATCTACATTTACCATTTTTGAAAACTTCTCCGATGATTTTATATCTCTCTGCTTCATACCATTTCCAATTAACAAAGTTTCTCCGTCTCCGACGATCTTCCTTTTAACCTTAACAAGTAAGTTGACTGATTATCTTCTATTTTTTCCACTCACTTTGTTGCATTGATTCTAATGTTCTATTATTCATCACCATTTCTGATTTTATGAATTGAAAATGCATGCTCTTCTTGATTCCTTCATCAATTACTTGATTATCCCTAATAATTGTTTGGGCACTTTGGTTGTTGATTTTGTTGAAATGAAAAATTGATTTTGTATACTAGAGCTAAACAGGTTGTGAATGACATCATCATTGGTATTAAGAAATACGGATGCAATGTCATTATCATAACCTGATGAGCACTGGAAATTTTTGTAGTTTCCAGATGTTGCAACTTATTGTTACATCAGAAGGGCAAGCAATGCACTTCACAAACATAAGAACAACATTATGTTAGGAGGGCGATGGAAAAACAAGCAAGATTTTCCACAACAGTGAAATAATAAAATTTAATATGATTTTTACAGCTAATTCAAAATTTTCAATATCCAGCCACCAGGCTCATAATAACCTCTAGCTAAAAAGTTTCATAAGACGCAGTTCCGAAAAGATGGAAAAAGGTAGAAAAATCCATTGTGTGATAATCAAATATAAACATAATCAATGATGATGTTGCATGTTTTGAGGATCTTATCTACAAGGTAGTTATATAAACTTCTAAATATGCCCCTAATAACCCCAAGGGATATAACTGCTAATAAATCTGACCCTCTATATGATACCTTGAATTCATACATTATCAGCACTGATAAAAATATGAAGCAAACAGGACAACCTTATTCTCATGAACAAGATGGTAAGAGTCATCCTGCATACCTTGATACCTTCAGCGATAAGGCCCTGAGCAATAACAACAGATGTTGTGGTTCCATCACCAGCCAAGTCATTTTATCTTGGCTGCTGCTTGTCTCACTAATTTGGCACCAATATTTTCAACTGGATCCTCTAATTCCACCAACAAATTTTATGAATTGCCTCTGTGTGCAACTCTCAAACTTATCAAGAGTGAAGATGCAATTAGAACTATACATTGAGGATCCAAAAAACAACAAGCTTATTTTAAAGCCATACCTAGAATAAAAATATTAAAGAAAGAATCACCAAATTATACAGAAATCCATACAATTGAGAAACTAGAAGTATGCTAATACTTACACTAATTAATAAACCAGTGATTAATTTGGAAGTCAGCGACTTGGGCACTATGTTTTGTAATTGCAATAGAAGTGGAAAGTACTTCTCAAATTGAAAATAAAATTAATTACAATACTTGGATTTCACCTGAATGAATTCTGCAAAAGGGGAAAACCTGCAACTCATTATTCAACGTTGTTCTGCAAAAAGTTCTCTATCAGTTCACCAATTATATCAAAGGGTCTTACTTGAAAGAAAAAAGAGAAAACAAATAATTTTAGTATGAAGACAATATTGTAATGACTCCAAATAATGCAAATAAACAAATAGCTAATCATCTAGTTACTTCATAAATAAACACTAACAGACAACTCTATTGATATAATAAAAATTTTGACAAATTAAAGAATAGACATACCATGATATATGCATATGGTTCATACGATGTAGGATGTATTTTATGCAGAGTAGCTAAATATAGAAAGGCAAACCTGTTGAATTAACTTAAGATGAAACTTCAGCAATACTAATATTAGGATAAGGCATTTCACAATATTAAATTCCTTTAATTGTAGTCGCATAAAATTTAGAGGACAATGAAAGATAAAAGCTAAAACTACAGCCTAAATATAAATCTTGTATGATCATCGATCGTTGATTAATAAATCAAAGCATACTTTTCGTTAAATTGGAATGGACAAGCTTGTGCCAAACAACTTCTTGTCAAAATTATG
>CATIWQ010216714.1:0-12448 GCA_949673415.1 Euphorbia schlechtendalii
AAATTAGGATTTGCCTAGATTTATTTTATGAACTTTTGCATGCTTAGTTATAATTTTAAATTAAGTTTTACTTAGATTTAATTTATGAACTAAGTTAGTAATTGTTATACTTAGTTAGGAACTAAGTTAGGAATTACTGTATTCTAAATATATAATTGACACTAACTACATGCTTTTGTTTTGATTATGCATCTTAAGGAATCTTGGGAGTTAGGAAAATTTTTTAATTTTCACTGCGTGTGCTAGCCATATCTAGACGTATATTTTCCTTTCACACATGGGTTAAAGTTACACTCAAAAGCAGTTTGTCCAATTTGACTAGAATTTTCACATGTCAAAGGGTTATTTTTACTTTATATACATATTATCTATCTTGTTAGATAAAGCAAATATTTATGCTTGCATAATAGACATAGAATCTAATTCATTGACCTTTTTAACTGAACTAGAAGATATAGATGCAGCATGTGAATGAGTAGGATTAGTAATACTTACTTGTGCTCTTTCCACTGGCCACATACTATTGTTACTTGCCATATCTTCTAAAAGTTCAAAATCTTCTTAACTAGTTTTCTTCATTAGAGATCCCACAGCCATAGTATCAATTGCTCCTCTTGTTGCATGATTTATTCTATTGTAGAAAGTTTGCAGAATAACATTTTGAGATAAACCATGATGAGGATAAACTCGTTGAAGTTCCTTATAACGTTCCCTGGCTTCGTATATGGATTCACTATCTTTCTGGGTAAAGGAAGTGATTTCTTTAATGATTCTTGAGGGTTTTTGCTAAAGGGAAATATTTAGTCTGAAAGGCTTGGGCTAATTGGTTCTAGGTAGTGATTGAATTTGGGGGTAATGAATTCAACCAAACTTTTGCTTTATCACGGAGTCTAAATGGGAATAAGTGAAGTTTAATTGCTTCTTCAGGAACATTGGACATTCTGGAAGTATCACAGACTTCTAAAAAGTTTGCAATGTGAGAATTCAGAGTTTCGTTGGGTAGACCATAGTATTGCACATTGTTTCTAATCATTTGAAATAATGCTGGTTTTATTTCAAATTGATTCGCATCAATTGGTGGTCTCGAAATTCCTTTATTGTTACTGTTGATGGTCAGAATAACATAATCCATGTGTCTTGGTTGAGGTTGATCCTAGTTTGGATTTGGATTTGGATTTGGATTTTCAACTTGGTCTTGATTGTTAGCCATATTTCTTTCTTATCTCTTATATTTTCATCTTCATGTCCTACCAAATCGTTCTATTTCTGATTCAAAACACGCCAAACTTTCTCTCGAACTACGCGTACTTGGTATGCACACGCTAGAAAGAAAACTCAATGAATAAGCAAGAAAACTATGTTAATAACAAGAAAATATAAATAAGAAAAATAAAAACAAATAATTTAAATAATATAAAAAATATAATTGCCCGTTTTCCGGTAATTTGATCTTTAAATCGAACTTACCTTCCCCGGCAACGATGCCAAAAACTTGTTCGCAAGGTTTCGACTCTAATAACTCCTAGGATTTTTTTAATTAATAATTAAGCCAAAAACCTTGTCTCCCACTTTCCTACCGATAAGATATAAGTTTAAAATATGAACAAGTGTTGTCAGTACCGCTTATCTAAATAGAAAAATGTTGACCACTGCAAGTATATAGTTACTATGTAGTTTTAAAAGATATCAATCCCACAAGGAAGGACTAACTCTAAAGATACACAAGAAAAACGGAATAAAGAAAATAAAATATTTTTGGATTTTAGTTGGGAGGATTAGAATGAAGAATGGATAGATATATGCATGGAAGAATAGAGATTCTAAATATATAGATTTTTCCTACGAAATAAGTATAGCAAAGAAAATACGCAAGTTCAACAAAGTTATTACGTTCACTAGACTAATTTAAAATAATCGATTCTAGACACTCAGATGTTAAATGATTCACCGTAGAGCAACACATGAAATGACTTTTCTAAATCAATTGCAAACGAATTACGACGATTTTATAAACCTGGACAACAATATTACTATACTTAGTACGGGTTGCTCTCACATAGCCACAGTTAGCAAGTTACCATTCCAAAAATGTTGGCTCACTAAACAGCATTAAAATCACAGATCCAGTGATTATACAGAATCTCATTAACCCCGAAACTACTCTTAAAGTTAACTCAAAGGCATATAACTTGATTAATATAATCAACACGAAATACTCATTATGACACATAGACATATCATAAAATTCGAAATATAAGGTATAAGTAGAAAGCAAAGAAAAGTTGTAAGGTATGCAAGTGAAAGCTAAAGTTGATCAAACCGTATCCACTCTTTAATGGGAGTCATCAATTCCCGCAATTCCTACGTCTGCTTTGAATTCGGTCTCAGCCCATACAAAACCTCCGCTAGGATACTATTCTTTGTGAATATCGAACAAACGAATGTTGAACAATGAAAACTTTTATTGATAAGTGATTTGCAAGTACACTTATACAAAATCTAGTGATCGAAATAAGGATTCGAATCACTTAAACATTTTCTTGCTAACACTTATGAATGTAGTAAAAACTAAATAATTTCACTCTTTATCTACACACACACACACACACACACTATATCTCTCACTTTTTCTAATTCCAATTGGTACGAAATTTGTGAGGTTTGGAGCCATATTTATAGAGTTTGAAGGGTTGTGTCTATCTGAACGAAGATTTGTATCCATTGGCGAAAGATTGCATCACTTCATTGTGATTGGTTGAGAAGGTTTAATCTTATCCACAATGGATAGGCACCTTTTCATGATTGGTTGACTTCCAAAAGGTGTCTTTTCAATTGGTAGTTGATGGCAGTTGATGGTGGTTGATCATTCTTATCTGGTAGTTGGTAGTTAAGAAGATTTGCCCAAAAAATTGTCCAAGTCGCGACCGGGATATACAAGTCGCGACCATGAATCTTTGTTTGACAATTTTCTATTTTCTGAAGAGTATCAAGTCACAACCGCGAATTGTTGTCACGACCGTGAATTGTGTTTTTCTTCAGAATTCTTCTTGTAACCTATCTTCGACAACTTCGATCCTAAGCCAAATCTTTAAGTTCCATGCATCTTTTCGCACCTTTTTCACTCTTTTTACATAGAATTCCAATTTTGGATCATTTTACTCCCAAGATTTACCTAGTATCTAAATTTGCACAAAAAACAACTACATACCACGTGAAATCTTTTATATGAAGTATAAATATGACTTAAATTATAGTGTTTAGTGTGTAAAATTATATTGATAATAAGTGTAATTATACACTTATCACCTCCCCAATAGGATGATGGAAAGTGTGGGATATGTCACACTATCTCTGTGCCAATGCAATCAACGTTGTTTAGGCTATCAATGTCAGCCGCAAAGTGCGGGCAATATCACCAAAGTATGTGGCCTCGATGGTCTGGGGGAGCTCTGGTCGGGCGGAGGTGTGTCACCACCAGGTCTGGACTGTAGTATGCCCGCCAGTGTGATGAAGCATTGGAGACTATAAATAAAAGAACAATGAAATATAGAGAAAAACAAGTTGACAAAACAAAAAATTTTTTATAAATCGGACCGTGATGATCCCTAGGGGCATCGATGGAAACTCTAGCAAGCCCCATAAGGGCCTTGTTAGATCTCTGGAGAGGTCCCTAAGGGGTCTCGCCAAAACATCTAGCGAGCCCCCCTAGGGGGTTTTAGCCAAAACGATGTCAACCAGAATTTTTTCAGTGGACTTTCAGTACTTTTTTTTAAGAAAGATTAAATTTTTAACTAAATTTTGTTCTTTTCTAAGCTAAATTCCGCGACATGAATAAAGTCTTTAAGCTAAATTCCACTTCATGAAATAAGTCTAGAAAGTAAATAAAAAAATACATATATACATATGTTTTTTTAGTAATACCTCGATTCGGGAAAGGTTAACTTGAGCCGGGAAGTCAGGATCAAGCACCTCTATAGGAGTGGTGGGAGTAAGTCCTTGTATGGTGTCTCCCAAATTCAAACCATAAGCATCGTCTATGTCCACGGAGTAAATGCCAGGATGATCAGTAGGTTGAGGATAAAGGCTGGATGTGAATCGGAGCTGCCTCCCAACGACTTTTGACATCATCTGTTTAGAGAGAAGGAAGAGAGAAAATATCTAGAGAGAGAGTGAGAATGAAAATGTGAGAAAAGAAAGAGAGAAGGTGGTATTTATAGAGAAAACAAGCAGGCCCCACCTATTTATGTTCTCCAACAAAAGTCTCCTAAACACAATGGAGCAGTGCACGGGACATCCCCGATATTTTTCCTAACTCATTAAATTTATTTTTTCCATTATGTTTTAATTTTTGATTGAAGGGGCAAAATTTTTTGCTTCGTACAAACTCAATCAAGCAATTAAAACAAATCATATTTACCTCCTAACAATCTCTAATTTGTTACAGGAAGTAATTCAACATTTTATCAAAATTAAGTTTGGTCACTTTTGAAAAGAATTTAGGCACCTCACCCCGCCAGTTCCGACGATATGAAAAGTCGACCAGAGGTCAACTCACAAGGGGCACATAGTGACTATAATCGAAGGAAGAAACACTTGTCAGTCAAAATCATGCAAACATAAGAAATGAATAAGTCACCCACATGGGACACTAATCGAGGATTCAAAGTCCCCAACCACATCGGTAAGTTATTTTCTCGATCCCTCCGCTTATTTTGTCTGATCGTACTGACTATTTAACCGACACCGATCACATGAGGGGTAGCTATGAGCATGAGATTTTAAACCAGCTCACGCTTTCGATGGTGCTGAATTTTGGGATTTAATCCTTGAATCACATAATTTTCGATTATCTAGTGATCTTCAAATGGGAGTGCATCTTGTCTCTAATTTTGTTTTTAAAGACTTAAATGATTAAGGACTTGAAAAAATTAGAATTTAGTAAAAATTAATTAAAATTAATTTTTTAAATTAATTAAAAAAATACAAAAAAATGGGGAATCGGGCCTGGCAAGAGATCTAGCGAGGCTAGCCTCACCAGAATTCCGGCGAGGGGACACCCCCCATATCGGAATTTGTTTCCTTTTGGATTTTTTGGGATTTTCCCATATAAATATCGAGGAATTTTCAGTATTCCAGACTGGCATTTTTTAGCAGAAAATACAAACAAAAACACTCTGATTTTCCACAATATTTTCGAATTAAAAACACTTTTTGATTCGATCATTTTTCAAACACCAAAAACTTTAAAGACGACAAGGATTACTCCTAAAGGTCAAGCGGGTATATCGAAGTGGATTCGCTCCATAAGGGTAAGCCTTTGAGTTCTAAGACCTGCTTGTTTCGTGCTTCCTGTATTTTTCTCTATTTCATTTAACATGTGGACCTACAGATTCTTCTACTTTCTTTCATTATGTAAATATTGTTGTAATAATTCTTCTTCATCTTCTATTTCTTTTTATTTAACGCAGATATCTGTTACAATATCCCCACGAAGGGAATAAAAAATTTATTCCTGGATAATAGCCCTCACATCTTTGCCATGCGAGCATTTTCACTAATTAAAATGAGCAACCAACGTGTTAATAAAAATGAACCTTTTTATTTCCAAATAAGAATTTTTAATTGTGGATTTTTAATTAGGCCACACGGGGCCTCGTCAAGATCAAATCGAACATATGTGTAAATGTTGTGTTATACCCTATGCTAACCTTTGTGGATGCAGGTAGATTAGGATTGGATGTATGTTTAGGAATTTATTTTATCCTTCAGGTATCGCAATTTCAATTAAATTTTTTTGGGAAATGTAATTAATAGATTAGGCGGGCGGTTGCATCCCTCGAGGTTTTGTAATTTTAATCTTTACTTTTCCTCATTTATTTATCGCTTTTTGTATGGATTTATCGCTTTCCAAATATGTGTGAATCATGCATTATAACTCGAAAATGACATAAGTGCGAATATGCACAATTAAGAAATACGGTTTTCTGTAGATGTAATATAATGTGATCCAATAAGAAGTAAGCAACTTATCCCGAACCTGAATCTCTGTGTCTTAGCGGGCCGTCCCCCAGATGTTATGCCTCACAAGACTCTAATTCTTGAAAGAGCTAATCCAAGTAACGACTCTACACTAAGAGACAACAGATTCGAGTTTGACCAATCTAAAATGTTTCCCGCTTTCTCAATCAAACTATTTCAGGTCCCCGACCTGGTACTTTTTCTTTTTAATAAAAACACCCAAGTGGACCGCGCCTCTCATCCACGAGCTCTCGGCCTATCGCATTCTGTGTCATTCGCTCATAGTAAGTAAGTTAAAAAGTCATTTAGGTCTTTAAACAACGTAGTAACTAAGAGACCTTGGAGCTCCTCCACCTAGATCTTTTGGTCCTATTCAACCTATAAGCATGGGTGGAAAAAGATTTTCATTGGTGGTTGTGGATGAATTCACGAGATTCACTTGGGTAGTCTTACTAAGTAGCAAAGATGAAACCTTTGAGTCTTTTATCAAACTTAGTAATCGAATAATGAATGAACTAGGAACTAAAATTAGTAGAATCTGAAGTGATCATGGACATAAATTCAAGAATTTTCATTTCAAAGAATTCTGTTTAGCATATGGTATTGACCATAACTTTTCTACTTCTTATACTCCTCAACAAAATGAGGTTGTAGGAAGGAAGAACAAAATTATAGTTTAAATGGCTCGATCCATGTTGAGTGATAATAATCTACCAAAGTACTTTTTGGGAGAAGCTATTAACACATCTTATTACATCTTGAATCAGGTTTTAAATCGCCAATTCTTGAGAAGTAACCCTATGAGCTTTAGTGAGTAAGATTGGTCATCTTAGATTATTTGGCTGTAGGTACTTCACTCTTAACACCAAGGAGTAGCTAGAAAAGTTTGATCCAAAGGTTGATCAAGGTATCTTCTTGGGTTACTCGAGTAATAGTAGGGCATATAGAATATATGTCAAGAGGATCGCTTATTAGAGGAGTCTATGCATCTAGATTTTGATGAAACTAACAATACAGATAGATGACCATCTAAGGAAGATGAAGGAATAAATCAGGAAGAAAATTAACTTAGCATATCACTCTCTGTGCTTCCCAACCTAGCATAGGAACTTGAATCTGAGGAAGTCAAAGCTAATGAAGATCTTTCAATCAACTTCAACAAAGCAAAAGATGAAGCTCAACCTCAGCAACCTAGCACATAGACTCTCATTGTAGATCCGAGTCTTCCAAGAGAGATTAGGACTCATTGCAATCATTCGCTCGAAAGCATTATTGATGATGTTCATCAACACTAAATGGATTTCAAGAACAAGCTTAATGAAGATGGCTTTGTTGTTGAAAACAAGGCTAGGCTTATTACTTAAGGCTATAATAAAAATAAGAAGGCATAGAATATGATGAAACCTATACTCTTGTAGCTCGGCTTGAAGCAATCAAGATTCTATGTGCTTTTGCATCCCATGTGAATTTCAAATTATTTCAAATGGATGTTAAAAGTGCATTCCTAAATGGCTTTATTCAAGATGAAGTATATGTGCGCCAGCCTCCAAGCTTTAAAAATCTGAAGAATCCTGAGCATGTCTTCAAACTAAAGAAAGCTCTCTACAAATTGAAGTAAGCACCTAGAGCTTGGTATGAGAGGAAGACCAATTTCCTTGTCATTAAAGGCTATGAAAGAGGGAAAGCATATACGAGTCTATTTATTCGCTGAAAGAAGAGAGATGTGTTACTTGTCCTAATCTATGTGAATGACATAATCTTTAGAGCAACCGATGAGAAGCTATGTAAGGAGTTTAACAAGAAAAAGAAGAGTGAATTTGAAATGTCAATGATGGGAGAGCTCAACTTTTTCCTTGGACTACAAATTTAGAAAAGTTAAGATGGAATCTTTATCAATCAAGCAAAGTATGCCAAAGAAGTCATGAAGAAGTTTGATATGGAGAATTCAAAGCCAATGTCCAATCCCATGGCTTTTGATATAATTTCAAGTAAGGATGAAGTTGGTAAGCTTGTAGATAGCAAGTTCTACAGAGGTATTATTAATTCTCTCCTTTAATTAACTATAGCATGCTTGTATTCAATATTCAGTGTGCTATTATGCGCGTTATCAAGCTGGCCCTAAGGAATCTCACTTAGCAAATCTTAAGAGAATTCTACGGTACTTGCAAGGTTCTATTGATGTAGGTCTGTAGTATCCAAATAGCTCATATTTCATTCCTAGAGGATTTAAAGACGCTGAATATGGTAGAGATAAGCTCAACAGGAAAAGCACCATAGGAGGGTGCCATTTTCTTGGAGAATGCCTTTTCTCATAGTATAGCAAGAAGAAAACTTCTATTGCGTTGAGTACAGCTGAAGTTGAGTACATGGTGGTACGAAGTTGTGTATTACAACTGCTATGGATTAAGTAGAAATAGAAGGATTATTGTATGAAGTCTAAATGCCTAGAAGTTATGTGTGATAACAAGAGCACAATTAACATATCTAAGAATCCAGTTCAACATGGTAGGATGAAGCACGTCAACATAAGACATCACTTCATAAGGGATCATGTGCTAAGGGGAGATGTAAAATTAGAGTATGTTCCTTTAGGAGAACAATGAGCTGACATATTCACCAAAAAATTAGTAAATGAGCAATTCAATGGTCTTAGACAACTAATTGGAATGGCAAACCCCATGTGAAGAAAAATTTCAAGAAATTTGGCCAAGTTTTGAAAATCAAATCAAAACTTAGCCAAACGAGGTAACAAATATTTAACACTATTAACATTTTAAAGTCACGCTGTGAAATTCAGTTTCGCGGTTAAAAATCAAAAGCTACTTTATCCAAAGGATGCTTTGAATTGGAATCGTTTGAAATAAACCTCACCATTTTACTTTGTCAGTTAAAGGCTTGTTAATCTTAGCGTTGATTTTTGATCTTGTGTTGTGCGAGCACCACATATCATCTGCAAGTTGAAGAGCCTATATAAGCGATAACATGATGGAGAGAGAAGGTCACTTGCAATTCTGAATTCTCTATCGTTTTTGCTAAGAATCCTAATTCCTCTCTTATCTCAATTCTCTCAACTGAAATGGCAAACACAAGGAAAACTTTAAAGCTCGAAGGCATATCAAAGAAGAGCATGTTTGTGCATTTTAACAGAACTACTGAGAGGATCATCTTTCGTTATGGAACCATCTTCACTAAGATCGATTGGTTAGTAAATCAAGACTTCAGTCCAGTATTTGAGGTGCACTATGATGGATTGCTGAAGATCAAATTTCTTCACATAGTTATCAAGTAATAAAATCTCAACCAGTTTATGTTGTTGGAGGGTCAAACCATCAAGAGTGATCCAGAGCTTCTACAAAAATCCCTACTCCATTCAGGGGTACAATGATGTGCTAATGGATGAAATCAACAATGCTTTTGTTCCTGATCTGTGCGAAGCTTGTTAGCAGTGTCCTCAACATGCATGCCATTTAAGATGGACGAGCTCCCTGCAAATTACGAATCTAAAGAAATCGATGCATCGGGGATGATCTGGGAGGCAAGAGCTTGCCATGAGCTGCTAGTAAAGTGTTCGTCATTTTTTTATTGATAATATAAAAGTTCTTAATCTGAATAGGTGTTATCAGTATCGCGTATCAAATAGAAAAATGATGATAACTGCAAGTATATAGTTGCGATGTAGTTTTAAAAGATATCGATCCCACAGGGAAGGAATTCGGTTCTAGATATCAAATAGAGTTACGGAACGAAAGAAAATATATTAAGTTGAAGGTTAAGGGTTTTGAATGATGAATAGATGCATGAACAAATTAGATACAAAGCATATAGATATTCCCAAAGAATAAGTATTGAAGAGTAAAATATGCAAAATAATCAAAGTTATTTTAAACACTAGATAACTTCAACAAACTCGGTTCTAGAAGCCCAAAAATCCTATAATTCACTGTAGACCAACACATGAAATGACTTTTCTAAATCTAGGGTAAACAAATTAGGACACTTATAAGAACTTGGATAACAATAATACTATGCTTAGCAAGGGTCATTCTCACATAGCCATATTTAGCAAGTTACCACTCTAAAAATGTTGACTCACTAAACAGCGTTATAATCACAGATCCAGTGATTATACACAATCTTGTTAACCCCGAAACTGCTCTTAAAGTCAACTCGAAAGCATATAACTTTATTAATATAAATGATACAAGATGAAATCTCATTATGACACATAGACATATCATAAACTTCGAATTAGAAATTATAAGTAGAAAATAAAGTAAAGTTGTTAGTTATGCAAGTGAAAGCTAAAGTTGATCAAACTATATCCACTCTTTAATGGGAGTCATCGATTCCCACAATTCTTGCGTCTACTTTGAATTCAGTCTCGACTTGAATAGAACCTCCGCTAGGATGCTATTCTTTGTGAATATCGAACAAATGAATGTTGAAGAACAAAAACTTTTATTGATAAGTGTTTTGAAATTACACTCATACAATAATTGCTCGAATATGTGGAGAAACCTAGTGATTGGAACAAGAATCGAATCACTTATATATTTTTCTCTCTAACACTTTGAACTAGCGAAATCTATATCTTTCACTCTCTATTAATGGAATACATGTTATACACTGCTACCATTAATCATCTCCTCTCCGAAAATGGTTGATTGAACCCTATTTATAGAGTGCGAAGGGTTGTGTCTATCCAAACGAAGAGTCGTATGCAAAAGGATAGGCACCTTTTTTGGCTTTATTATCCCCAAAAGGTGTATTTTCATTTGACAGTTGATGGCTGTTGATCATTCTTATCCGATTGTTGGAAGTTGAGAAGAGTTATCCAAAATTGTCATAAGTCGCGAGCATGATATACATGTTGCGATCATGAATATAAGATGGTAACTTTCTGCTTGTGAAGAATGACAAGTCATGATCATGATAAATAGTCGCGGGCTTGATTTATCCAATCGTGAATAGGAATCACGATCATGACACGTGCTTTTCTTCATGATTCTTCTTTGCAACTTTGCCGATCTTTGACAACTTCGATCCTAAGCCAATTCCTTGCATTCCACACACCTTTTTGAACCTTTTTCACTATTTTTGCATAGTGTTCCATCTTTGATCATTTCAATCCAAAGATTCACCTAGTTTCTGCACTTGCATAAAAAACAACTACATACCACGTGAAATCTTTTATGTGAAATATTAAAATGACTCTAAACCATATGGTTTTATGATTGAAAATATCAAGATAATAAGTGTAATTATACACTTATCACACCCCCACACTTAACTTTTGCTTTATCCTCAAGGCAAACACAATAGAAGTGTATAAAATAGTAGTTCAGGTTCATACCTCATTTGGCGAAAGACTATTGTAGTGAGTACCACATTCCCACGTTGAATAAAGTTCAAGTAAAAGTTCAAAATTTTCCACAAATTAGTAATGTGCAATTTATATATTTTAGTTGCATACCTTTGCTCTTAATGGAGGGTCAACCGAATTGTGTCTTCATAGAAGCGTTATATGTTTGCTCGAAATATTTCCTTCTCTCAAGTATAGTAGAAAGTATAAAGGACAAAGGGAGCACACTTTGAAAAAGATTGATCTCAAGGCATTTTTAGGTAACCTAGGATGCTAAACACTCTTAGTGGTTGCATTTTATGCTCCATACCATTCTCCCCTTTTTTTAGTGCTTGCATTTTATACTTCATACCACTTTCTCTCATTTTTTCTTTTAAGCATATGTTTTTGAAGTACAGATTTGTACTTTGCCATTTTTCGTGCTATGCTATTTTTCTTTTTTTTAACTCACTGAATGGTTGCAGTTTCTACTCCGTACCATTCCTCACCTTTTACATAACTCATTGGTTATCCTCACTTTCTTTTGATATTTTTCTCTCTCAATACCCTCATTCTCTATTGATCACTTTCAAAGTATTATGGCTATATTTCCCAACACTACTTATAGGAAGTGTTCGAGTAGCATATAAACTCACAGTAAGAACACTACTAGATATTACTCCACTACTAACTTATCGATATCACTAACTAAAACTATACAACTTATACTAATTCATGTTGCATTGAAATATATATTGAAACTTACTAAGAATGTTACATTGAATGTTACTCACCACTCATCCTTACCAAATGCTAAATGTTGTGCCAAAAGCGCTCACACTCTCAACTGTTAGATATAGTGTATGCCCCTAAGAGCAAATAGGGTAGTACATTAGCTTGTATGATGTATAAACAAATTTATTAATTAATAAAAGGCATTTCTTTGTAATTCAAAGTTGTTTCTTTAAGTATATGTACGTTTATATTTTATACTTATTAATTGATTAACAAAGTCCATGATATAAGTTATAGCATAGAAGAGAAATCATAGTGGGACTATGATTGTTGAGATTCTCTTTATGTGTAATT
>CATIWQ010216798.1:0-18847 GCA_949673415.1 Euphorbia schlechtendalii
ATATGAAAGATTAGAGAATCTAAATATATAGATTTTCCCTATGAAATAAGGATAGCAGAGAAAACATGCAAGTTCAACAAAGATGTCACGATTCACTAAACTAATCTAACAGACTCAGTTCAAAATACCCAGATGTTCAATTATTCACCGCAGAGCAACACATGAAATAACTTTTATAAACCTAGTGCAAACGAATTAAGACAATTATATAAACCTAGACAACATCAATACTATGCTTAGTACGGGTCTCTCTCACATAGCCACATTTAGAAAGTTACCATTCCAAAAATGTTGGCTCACTAAACAGTGTTATATCACAGATCCAGTGATTATACACAATATTGTTAACCCTGAAACTACTCTTAAAATTAACTCCAACGAATATAACTTGATTAATATAAAAGACTTAACACGAAATACGCATTATAATACATAGACATATCATAAACTTCGAAATAGAAAGTATAGGTAGAAAGCAAAGCAAAGTTGTAAGGTATGCAAGTGAAAGCTAAAGTTGATCAAACCCTATCCACTCTTTAATGGGAGTCATCAATACCCGCAATTCCTGCGTCTACTTTGAATTCGATCTCGGCCCGTATAGAACCTTTATTGATAAGTGATTCGTAAGTACACTTATACAACAATCGCTCAAGAATATAGAGAAATCTAGTGATCGAAACAAGGATTCGAATCACTTAAACATTTTCTCGCTAACACTTATGAACGTAGCAAATTCTCTATCTATACACACAGTATATCTCACTCATGCACTCTAATGCTTTCTCTGCTTCAATTCCAAAATTGTGAGGTCTAGAAGCTCTATTTATAAAGTTCAAAGGGTTACGTCTATCTATACGAAGAGTTGTGTCCATTGGCGAAAGATTGCATCACTTTATTGTGATTGGTTGAGAAGCTTCAATCTAATCCACAATGGATAGGCACCTTTTCATGATTGGTTGATTTCTGATAGGTGTCTGTTCATTGGTAGTTGATGGCAGTTGATGGTGGTTGATCATCCTTATCTGGTGGTTTGTAGTTAAGAAGATTAAACTAGAAAACCGTCCAAGTCGTGACCGCGATAAACATGTCATGACCGTGAATCTTTGATTGGCAGAATTCTATTTTGAAGAAGAACAAGTCACGACTGTGAATGATTGTCGTGACTGTGAATTACATTTTTCTTCAGAATTCTCTTTGTGACTTCACCAATCTTTGACAACTTTGATCCTATGCCAAATCTTTAAGTTCCACGCATCTTTTAGCACCTTTTTCACTCTTTTTTCATAGAATTCCACTTTAGATAATTTTACTCTCAAGATTTACCTAGTATCTGCATTTGCATAAAAAATAAATACATACCACATGAAATCTTTTATATGAAGTATAAAAAATGACTTAAACTATAGTGTATAAAATTAATATGAAAATAAGTGTAATTATACACTTATCAACACTACTGTAGAGTAGCTAAGTAGCTTGAATGTAACACTAGCAACTCTAGCTACGTAGTTTCATAAGTTTAGTGAGGAGCACTAAGTCCAAAGTAAGCGACTTGCACAAAGAAGTTGCTGTGACCAAGGATCTTGGATACAACATGTGTAGACTGATGGAGAGCATGTCAAAGATGATGGTTATTTATGACAAGAAGATCGATAAAGTGATCAAGATTGTAGATGAGCCTACCAAGAAAGTTGTAAGGCATGTGCTGAACTTAGATTCACTCAATGAGAAATTTAACTTAGCCCGCAAGCTTATTAATGACAAAATTGATGACTCATTCATGAAAAAGGAGAAATCGCTCCCGGACATGATGGGAAAATTATTTCTAGAGCCAACTAAGTCTCTTGACCAATAAAATGGTCTCTCTTAACATAAAATGCTGAACACCATCAAGTATCGTATATATGAAATGCAAAAGAATGTAGATCAGCTGATAACCATCGAGATGTATGATTTGAAAGACATAGAATTCACTATGCGAACCATGCACAACTTTTACTGAAGGATCATTAACATGGAAGCCAAGCTAAAGATAGCTCTCTTTACCTCAGATTTTAGATGTCTACTGTAGTGCTTTCAATAGTTTACCTTTCAAGGATTCGACCAAATCGCTCATCTCACCTAGTGTCATCACCTACTTCTTAAAGAGATGAATGATCAAGACATCATCTAGTAGAAAGGGAAAGAGCATCTTGAGTCGAAGATTTCACCAGCCATTATAGGAAAGCAAGAGGACATCCAAGTTATGATAGACTCCTTTAATATGTGCCTGGAAGAAATTCTAAAGTGCTAGATAACAAAGGGGGAGAAAGTAGTGGAAGATGCAATGAGGAAGGCTTTGCAATATCGACATTCATTACCCTAATGGTCTTAGTGTCCTAAAACTCAACAGCCTCAACATTAGCATAAACAACAACATTCAAACAACTATCCAAAAGGTGGTGGCAGCTCATCCTCTAGTAAATCTCATAGATATGCAATCTTGTAATAGGACTTAAAAGTACTCACTTAGTTCATAAAACATTTTGTGTACTGACTAAGCTTTGGATAATTATGAAAAAATTATAAGTTTTTTTCTATCAAGTTAAGAGCTTTAAATTTATATTTATTGTATTATGCCTACTATTTCAGCTTATAAACTATTACATGAAGTGATAAAAAAAAACCTCAAAGAAAAGCTGAAGTAAGAAAAAGTCCCAAAATCGAAGAAAATTCCTCCAAGTATGGGGGAGTTAAGCTGACTGAAGAGAGTCCACTCTGTATGGAGGAGTCCATAGTGACTAAGGAGTTCACTTAGCATGGGGGAGTTGTGAGCAGATGACACAGAGTGCGATGGGGTTAGAGCTTGCGATTGAGAGGCGAGGTCCACCGAGGTGTTTTTGTTGAAAATAAAAAGTACTGGGTTGGTGACCTAGAAAGTTTGAAAGAGAAAGCATGAAACATTTTTAGATTGGTCAAACCCGAATCCGATGTCTCTTAGTATAGAGTCACCACCTGGATTAGCTCTTCTAAGAATTAGAGTCCTGTGAGGCTTAATGTCCAGGGGACGGCCCACTAGGACACAAGGATTCGAGTTTGAGATAAGTTGCTTACTTCTTATTTGACCACATTATATTACATCTACAAAAAAACCACATTTCTTAATTGTGCATATTCGTACTTATGTCATTTTTGAGTTATAATGCATGATTCACGCATATATGGAAAGCTATACATCCATACATAAAGCAATAAATAAATGCGGAAAAGTAAAGATTAAAATAACAAAACCTTAGGAGATGCAACCGCTTACCTAATCTATTAATTACATTTCCTAAAAAATATAATTTAAATTGCAATACCTGAAGGAAAAAATAAACTCCTAAACATACATCTAATCCTAATCTACCTGCATCCACAAAGGTTAGCACATGTTATAACACACATTTATACATATGTTTGATTTGATTTTGACGAGACCCGTGTGGCCTAAAAAAATTGATGATTAAAAGTTTTTATTTAGAAATAAAAGGGTTCATTTTTATGAACATATTGGTTTCTCATTTTAATTAGTGAAAATGCTCGCATGGTAAAAATGTGAGGACTGTTATCCGAGAATAATTTTTTTATTCCCTTCGTGGTTGTATTCTAACAAGAATCTTCAATAATCAGAAGAAACAACAATATTATAGTAATATTTAAAAAATAATAAAAAATCAAAATTATTCTTAGGTCAACATGCAGAATTAAAATAAGACATAAAAAAACACGAGATAAAGCAACTCTAAGAACTCAATGGCTTACCCTTATGGAGCGAATCTACTTCGTTATACCTGCTTGATCCTTGGGAGCGTTCCTCATCATCTTTAATGTTTTTAGTGTTTGAAAAATAGTCGAATCAAAAAGTGTTTTTAATTCAGAAAATATTGTGAAAAATCAGACTGTTTTGTTTGTATTTTTATGCTAAAAAATGCCAGTTCGAAATATTGAGAAATCCCCTATATTTATAGGGTGAAAATCTCAAAAAATCCAAAAGGAAACAAATTCTAGCGAGGGGGAGTGCCCTTACCGGAGTTTTGGCGAGACAATAGAGTTTCTGGTGAGCCCCGCCATATCCCGTGCTAGGTCGGATTTCGAGTTTTTTTTTCTATATATATATATATATATATATTCTATTTTTAATTTTAATTAATTTCAAAAAATATTTTTAATTAATTTTTACTAAATTCTAATTTTTTCAAGTCCTTGATAATTTAAGTCCTTAAAGATAAAATTAGAGACGATGAGCACTCCCATTTGAAGATCTCTGGATAATCGAAAATTGTGTGATTCAAGGATTAAATCCCGAAAAGCAGACATCATCTAACGCGCGAGTTGATACAAAATCTCATACTCAGAACTACCCCTCGTGTGATCGGTGCTAGTTAAATAGCTAGTATGATCACACGAAATGAGCAAAGGATCGAGAAAATAACTGACCGTTGTGGTTGGCGACTCTGAATCCTCGATTGGTGTCTCATGTGGGTGACTTGTTCATTTCATACGTTGGCGTGATTTTGACAGATAATCATTTCTTCCTTCGATTGATGTGCTGCTAGTGAGTTGACCTATAGTCGATTTTCCATATTGTCGGAACTGCAGGGGTGAGGTGCATGAATCCTTTTCAAAGGCGATCAAATATAATTTTAATAAAATGTTGAATTACTTCTTGTGATAAATTAGAGATTGTTAGAAGGTAAATATGTTTTGTTTTAATTGTTTGATTGAGTTTATGCGAAGCAAAAATTTTTGCCCCTTCAATCAAAAATTAAAACATGATGGAAAAAATAAATTTAATAAGTTAGGAAAAAATATCAGGGATGTCCCGTGTACTGCTCCGTCGTGTTTAGGAGACTTTTATTACAGAACATAAATAAGTGGGATCCACTTATTTTCTTTATAAATACCCCTTCTTTCTCTCTTCTTCTTTTCACTTTTTCATTCTCACTTCCTCTCTCTAGATATTTTCTCTCTTCCTTCTCTCCATAAATGTTATCAAAGGCAGCTCCGGTTCACGTCTAACCTTTGTCCTCAGCCTACTTATTAGCCTGGCATTTACCCTATCGACATCAATGATGCTTATGGTTTGAATGTGAGGGACACCATGCTAGGACTTAATCCTACCACTCCCATAGAGGTGTTTGATCCCGATTTTCTACTCAAGTTCACCTTTCCCGGATCAAGGTATTTCTTAAAAACTAAGTTTTTGTCATTTAATTTCTAGATTTGTTACTTTTTATTTCTTTTAGGAAGTAGAATTAAACCGAAACTTGATTCATGTCACGGAATTTAGCTTAGGAAAGAAAAAAATTTAGTTAAAAATTTATTTTTCTCAAAAAAATTGACTGAAACTCTGCTGGAAAAAATTCTGGCGTACATCGTTCTGGCCGAAACCCCTTAGCCTCGCCAAAGTTTGGCTTGGCTAGATTCCTGATTTTTTTCCTACATATATTTTTTTCCTATTTTTAATTTTAATTAATTTAAAAATATATTTTTAATTAATTTTTACTAAATTCTAATTTTTTCACCTTAATAATTTTTGTTCTTAAAGATAAAATTAGAGATGAGGAGCACTCCCATTTGAATATCTCTAGATAATAAAAAATTGTGTGATTTAATAATTAAATCCTGAAAAGCTAACATCATCGAACACGTGAGCTAGTATAAAATCCCTTGCCCACAACTGCCCCTCGTGTGATCATTGCTGGTTAAATAACAAGTACGATCACACGAAATGAGCAGAGGGATCAAGAAAATACCTGACCGATGTGGTTAGTGACTATGAATCTTCGATTGGTGTCCTGTGTGGGTGACTTGTTCGTTTCTTACGTTGGCGTGATTTTGATAGACAATCATTTCTTCTTTTGATTGTAGTCATTATGTGCCCCTTGTGAGTTGAACTCTTATCGATTTTCCATATCATCGGAACTGGTGGGGTGAGGTGTTTGAATCCTTTTCAAAAGCGACCAAACGTAATTTTGATAAAATGTTGAATTACTTCCCGTGACAAATTAGAGACGGTTAGGAGGTAAATATGTTTTGTTTTAATTGTTTGATTGGGTTTATGCGAAGCAAAAAATTTTGCCCCTTGTATCAAAAATTAAAACATGATCGACAACGCTTATGGTTTGTATGTGAGGAACACCATGCTAAGACTTACTCCTACCACTCCCATAGAGGTGTTAGATCTCGATTTTTCGACTCAGGTTCACCTTTCCCGGATCAAGGTATTTCTTAAAAACTAACTTTTTGTCATTTAATTTCTTGATTTGTTAGTTTTTATTTCTTCTGGGAAGTAGAATTGAACCGAAACTTGATTCATGTCGCATAATTTAGCTTCAAAAAGAACAAAATTTAGTTAAAAATCTATTTTTCTAAAAAAAAGACTAAAATTCCACCAAAAAAAATTCTAGCGGACAGCATTCTGGCCAAAACCCCCTATCAACATTATTGGTGAGATTCGGCCTAATTTGACTAAAGGAAATTGCTTCATTGTAGTAGCATTCGACTACTTTTCGAAATGGATAGAGGCTTAGTCTTACACGAATATCATCGCTAAGAAGATGGCCAAGTTCATAGAAACACATATTTTCACCCTCTATGGTATCTCGCATCACATTGTATCGGATAATGGGGTTCAGTTCCAAGGAGCAATAGCAGATTTGATAGAGAAATATGGGATCAAGTACCATCGATCATCACCATACAGACCACAAGCCAATAGGGTAGTCAAAGCAGTTAATAAATCAATTAAGAAGATTGGGCTGATAAACTACCATTTGCAGGTTGGGGATACCGAACTAGTGTCAAGACTCGTACGGATTAAACCCCATTCTTGTTGGTATACGGGATGGAAGCAGTCCTACCAGTTGAAATGGAAGTAAGATCTCTTTGAGTAGCCCTAGAAGAAAGATTAAAGGAATCAGATTGAGAAAGAGCCATATTCGAGTAGCTTAACATGATAGATGAACTGCGTTTGTAAGCATTAGACCACTTGTAAATGTATCAACAATGCATGGCTAGGGCATACAATAACCAGGTAAAATTCAGAAGCCAACCTTTGAAAGTGGGAGACCTAGTTTTGAAGCAAATGCTAACATCAAACGTTGATGTTCAGGGAAACTTTGGCCCGAACTGGGAAGGTCCTTACATTGTGAAGAAAATTTTAAGTAAAGGAGCCGCCAAGAACATCGACATGGATGGGAACGAATTCATCAACCCAATTAACTAAGACAAGCTCAAGCGCTACCACATGTAGGGCCAAAAAGAAATAAATCAGAAAAAGCAGTACATAAAAAGGAGAGAAATGTTAAAAATTAGTCTATCGGGTGGCACTTGGCTAGTTGGGCAACAATTAGGACCTTTCTTTTCTTAGTAAAAATCAGAAAAGCCCGTTGAGTTGAAAACCCGTAAAGGGAAACTCAAGAAAAATTTAGGGTTACTGAGAGGAATAGAGGGATTGCGAGTTAGAAAACCTGTTCTAGGCTAGATAGTGGAAGGATTCAAATCATTGGAAAATTTGTACCCCCTTTAAAATTCGCCAAAACTAAATACGCTCACCCAGGTCATGTATCTTAAGACTCTACAAAATGAAGCGGTTCCGGTCCACCTCCTTCCGGACCTCCTTCGCCATATGGTAGCTCGGCAAACCCCTCCAAGGGTTGCGATCAACCTGAAAGTACAATCAACTCAAATTAGGATGAGTTTCAAACAAAAGACAAATGTAGTTCTATTTACCCAAAACAAGAATCCTCACCTAGTCAAGTGTTAAATCGCAAAGGTGCTCGCGGTAATCCTCAAGGTCCAATATCTCTCCCTCAAAAGCTGAGCAAATTTGAGCAAGGCAAGGTGAGTCATCGGGAGCGTTAGCAAACAGCGAAGTAGGAAGGAAATTGTGAAATAAAGCCCAGGCCTGCATAATCAAAGACAAATATAAAGTCAGACAATGTAAACCCGAAGAACCTATATGTACTAATAATAAATTAACAAACTGTACCTAAAGAACCATGGGGCAGCATTGCAGTACCCTTTGATGAGCCCTCGTGACTAGGTCAAGGGCAAAGTATGTCTGGGAAAATATCACCCGAGGCCAGTTAAGGCCACTAACACCATTTAGATAAGCCAAAGTCTCAATTAACCCGTAATTGATCTCACTATTTGAGACTGGGAAGAAAGTCACGCTCTACAAAGTAATGGGAAAAGATCAAACATATAGTGGACTATCGACCAGTCCAATACTCAATAAGCACATTGTAGTGCAGGGCCTTGTCCCTCGGATCAACATTGAATAAATTCCTAATGCATCAACAGATAGTGGAGGTCTTGAAGAACCTCTCCATGAAAGAGTTACATTGGATCACAATCCCGATCCAGGGTAGACGGATAATCACCATCGCATCAAATAGAGTAATGGTGACCTCCCCGATAGGAAGATGGAAAGTGTGGGAAATGTCACACCATCTTTACACCAACGCAACCAACATCGCGTAGGGAAACAACGTCGATCATAAGGATCGGGTTATGTTACCGAAGCCTGTGGCCTTGATGGTTTGGGTGAGCTTCGGCCCGGCGGAGGCGTGTCGCCACCAGGTCTGAATAGTGGTATATCGCCCATATGAATGATTATTGGAGACTCTAAATAAAAGACAAAAAATATTGAGAAAAAATGTTAACAAAACTTTAAAAGAAAAACTTTTTTTTTACAAATCCAAACGCGGAGACCCTTTGAGGCATCACTGGAAACTCCACTTCAAAGAAGTCTTAGCAAGGAGTTCACTACGGAGGAGCTGATAAGTGTATATTTACACTTATTATCAATATAATTTTACACACTAAACACTATAATTTAAGTCATTTTCATACTTCATATAAAAGATTTCACGCGGTATGTAGTTGTTTTTGGTGCAAATGCAGATACTAGGTAAATCTTGGGAGTAAAATGATCTAAAGTGGAATTCTATGTAAAAAGAGTGAAAAAGGTGCGAAAAGATGCGTGGAACTTAAAGATTTGGCTTAGGATCGAAGCTGTAGAAGATCGGTGAAGTTACAAGAAGAATTATAAAGAAAAACACAATTTACGATCATGACAACAATTCGCGGTCGCGACTTGATACACTTCAGAAGTAGAAAATTGTCAAAAAAAGATTCACAGTCACGACTTGTATATCACGGTCGTGACTTAGACTATTTTTTGGTCAAATCTTCTTAACTACCAACCTCTAGATAAGAATGATCAACCACCATCAACTGCCATCAACTACTAATGAAAAGACACTTATCAGAAGACAACCAATCATGAATAGATGCCTATACATTGTGGATAAGATTAAATCTTCTCAACCAATCACAATGAAGTAATGAAATCTTTCGCCAATGGACACAACTCTTCATTTGGATAGACGCAACCCTTCGTACTCTATAAATAGGGCTCTAAACCTCATCAATTTCGTGGAATGGGTGGCATTGGAATTGGAAAAAGTGAGAGATATAGTGTGTACATAAATAGAGAATGAAATTATTTAGTTTTCGCTACGTTCATAAGTGTTAGCGAGACAATGTTTAAGGGATTTGAATCCTATTTTTGATAACTAGATTTCTCTATATGTTTGAGCGATTGTTGTATAAGTGTACTTGCAAATCACTTATCAATAAAATTTTTCATTCTTCAACATTCGTTTCTTCGATATTCATAAAGAATAGCATCCTAGCGGAGGTTCTGTATGGGCCGAGATCAAATTCAAAGCAGACGCAGGAATTGCGAGAATTGACGACTCCCATTAAAGAGTGGATACGGTTTGATCAACTTTAGCTTTCACTTGCATACCTTACAACTTTATCTTTCACTTGCATACCTTACAACTCCAATTATGTTTAATTAGTCTAGTGAACGTAATAACTTTGTTGAACTTGCATGTTTTCTTGGCTATACTTATTTCGTAGGAAAAATCTATATATTTAGAATCTCTAGTCTTCCATACATATATCTATCCATTCTTCATTCTAATCCTCCCAACTAAAATCCAAAAATATTTTATTTTCTTCATTCCATTTTTCTTGTTGATCTTTAGAGTTAGTCCTTCCCTGTGGGATCGATATCTTTTAAAACTACATCGTAACTGTATACTTGCAGTGGTCACTATTTTTCTATTTAGATAAGCAGTATTGACAACACTTGTTAATATTTTGAACTTATATTTTATCGATAGGAAAGTGGGTGACAAAGTTTTTGGCTTCATTATTAAATAAAAAATCCTAAGAGTTATTAGAGTCGAAACCTTGTGAATAGATATTTAGACTATTCATAGTAACACATATGTGTTGTTCTCACACCACATAGCTCCCACTATGTCCTTGCACTTTTACGCTATGAAGTAGTCACGGACTTTGTCTTATCAATGCGCATATATAATACACATATATGTGATACCAGCGAGACACATAAATTAAACAAATACTGATAAGTAACAAAGATGTCTTTATTATTTATAAATAATAATATGAAAATTGTTTGTACATTAGAACTAATTAAGATATATCTCTCTAATTGCCTCTAGGGCATACATTATATCTAATAATCTCCCACTTGCACTAGAGCCTATTACCCATGTGCTTCATGCCATAATCCTTAGCATGCTAGTCATACTTAACCTGAGTCAATGGCTTTGTTAGCCCATCTTCTAATCCATTGAGATGTATTCTAAGCTTATATCTTTTCTAGCTACTATCTCTTGAATGAGATTGTATTTTCTAAGTACATGTCTATTTCTCTCATGAAATCATGGTTCTTTTGCCTAAGCAATAGCCCCATTATTATCGCAATAGACCGTTATTGGATTTACAATGTTGGACACCACACCGAGATCACCAATAAATCCCTTTAACTAGAAAACTTGCTTAGCTGCTTCTGAAGTGGTTATATATTAAAATTCAATGGTTGAATTGACAGTCCTATCTTGTTTGAAACTTTTCTAAACAACTGCCCCTCCATTTAACATAAACACATATGCTGATTAGGACTTGTAATCATCCCTGTCAGACTGAAAACTCACGTCAATAAATCCCTTCACAGATAGATCACCTTCCCCATATACCAAAAACATATCCTTAGTCCTATATAAGTACTTAAGGATAGTTTTAATAGCCATCCATCGATTCTCACTTGGGTCAGATTGAAATATACTCGTGACGCTCAATGCATGTGAGACATCAAGTCGAGCTCATACCATAGCATACATGATGGATCCTATCATTGAGGTATAAGGTATTCCATTCATGCACAGTCTCTCCTCTTGTGTTCTCGGACACGAAGATTTAGAAAGGTTAATCCCATGAAACATTGGGAATAACTCTTTCTTGATTGCTCAAGGTTAAATTTAGCCAAAACCTTGTCTATGTATGTACTTTGAGAAAGACCTAGCAGCCTTATAGATCTATGTTAGTAGATCTTTATACCAAGTATAAAAGCTGCTTCTCCAAGGTCTTTCATGGATAACTTCTTTGACAACCATGACTTTACTATCTGAAGAAAAGGAACATCGTTTCCTTTCAGTAATATGTCATCGACATATAATACAAAGGAAATGATTGAACCCACTAGCCTTCTTATATACATAGGGCTCATTAGCATTTGACACAAATTCAATTTCTCGAATTGTCTTGTCAAACCTAATATTCCAACTCCTTGATGCTTGCTTAAGTTCGTAATTGGAACTTCTACAATTTGCATACCATCGAGCCATCCTTGGATATAAAACCCTCGAGTTATGTCATATACACATCCCTATCTAGATTCCTGTAAAGAAATGCTTTTTCACATCCATCTGCCTGATCTCATAATCGTAATGAGCGGTAATGGCAAGGAGTATTCTGATAGTATTGAGCAAACAATTACAAATCCTAGTTAGGTTATGTGGTTATGTTAAATGGAGGGGTAGTTGTTTGGAAGAGTTTCAAACATTATATGATTGCTGATTCAACCACCAAATTTGAGTATATAGTTTCTTCTAAAGAAACTAAGCAAGCTGTTTAGCTTAAGGGATTTATTGGTGATCTCAACATGATTTCTAGCATTCTAGATTCAATAGTGGTCTATTGTGATAACAATGAGGCTATTACTGAGGAAAAGGAACCACGGTCTCGTTGGAGAAATAGACACATACTCAGAAAATACCATCTCATTCAAGAGATAGTATCTAGAAAGGATATAAGCTTACAATACATCCCTACGGATCAATATTTAGAGGATGAGCTAACAAAGCCATTGACTCAAGTTAAGTATGACCAACAAGTTAAATGGTATGGCATGAAGCACATGGGCAATTGGCTCTAGTGGAAGTGGGAGTTTGTTAGACATGATGCATGCCTTAGAGGCAATTAGGGTGATATATCTTTATTAGTTCATAATGTATAAACAGTTTCAGATTATTGTTATCAATAATAAGGCATCTTTGTTATATATCAATGATTATTTCTAAATTGAGTATCTCGCTGGTATTATATATATGCTATTATGTATATGTATATTTTCATTGATAAGACAAAGTCCATGACTATTTCATAGCGTGATTGTGCGAGGACATATGTGGTGTGAGAACTGCACACACGTGTGACTATAAATTGTCTAAATATCCCTAGTCATAGTTTTATTTAGACTGGACATTAATGAAGTGGGCATACTAACCTGTGTAGGCTTACTCCTTGGATTTAATCCAAGAAACTAATCTCACGAGCTGAAGGTGGTACCTTGAGTTAACACATGAATGTATTTGGGCAATACATTAGAGACCACTATAAGATAGACACTCAAAAAATAACTATATCCATGTGTTGGTGTCATGTCTTATTGTAGTAGCAGTACAAGTATTCTCAAACCTAAGATACTGGTTACCTTGTGTGGGAGTTTCTATACTTAGGGTCATACTTATTCACACCCAAGAGATTCGAATGATACGGGCGATTACGGGTATAGTGATGATCACTCGTTGGTAAGTCGAGTAGTCAAGATGGGATCCATCGCTCCTAATAGAGTGATATAATGGGAGATGTACCTTAAGGCCTCTTGTTGAAGTGACACACTCATAAACCTCTTATCAGAGTATGAGATTGATAGAACGAGTTTCTAGTCAATCTTGATATATAATGGCGAGTGGTGTTCTTCATGAAGAAGTTTAGCTCTAGGATAGCTACGACTATTACATGAGCTAACACTTAATCCGAGCTCAATAAATCAGATGGTACTTAACCTGATGGAAGGAGTGTATTGTACTGGTTATTGTTGGTCCACGTTAGCTTAAATAACGGTGTAGAGGGGGGTGAATGCGTTTACTTTGTTCGTTTAATATTTATAAAAATATGTTTCCATGTTCAGTTTTAAGATGTATGCTGAGTAACTTATGATGTGAGATGGTCTAAAAATAATAAACTACTCAACTTCGTTGAACTAGTTTATCAACAATTTGTGCTAAGTACTTTACTCATCTTGGATTGGTTTTTCAAACAAAACTTATAAATCGAGAGATGATGAATGAGGAAAGACACAAGAAAGACATCGACAATGTATAAGAAAGTTAACACCTAATATTTCATCCTGGTTCCGCCCCCAGCCTGCCTATAGTCCCCGGATTCCTTTGTTAGCTTTAATCCACTAGTGTTTCTTTCCTTCCTTAGGTGGAGAAGCCTTTACAGTGGGTAGACGCGATTACAGAAAGCACATTTCTTTCGAACTACCACTCAACCACGGTTTAGGTACCCTTCCTAAATGTTCACATAGATTTAATTGAAAGTTTCCAAACTAAGGATTTCAACTTATAAAAAGTGTTGAAACCTTTTACAATGTTAAATCTAATGTCTCGCTATTACAAACAAATGGAAAGATTAGTGTTTGCTTTAGAATGCTGGAATTTGGAATTTCTGAATGCTGAGAATAATTTGATAGTATTTCAGCTCTTAAAAAATTCGAGGTGATTCACTCAGTTTGAATGTTTTCTTCAATCTTTTATTTATACTAGGAAGATTTGGAAGTATCGGTTGCAAACTTCTTATCCTGACTTGATCTTCAATTTATCTTCTCTTCACAACTTTCGAATTTTTCCAGATGTTTAGAGATAGTGAATATGAATGTTGTGGCACAAGATTAATCTCTTAATCTTGTTGTTGCATAAAAAACTTGTTTCTTCAAGAAATTTCATTTTGAGAGAGAAGTGCGCAAGATGCAATGTGGAAGCTTGTGATTTATCTGATTGCTGATGTTGCATAATTGCATGGAGACACTGAGAAACGATGCATGTCAAAGGATACCTTTTGCATTGGACACTAATGAGGAATCTCCAACATTCCTTACTAACACCTTTTTGGTTGTGAGGACCACTTAATCTAATAGATAGTTTTAAAAGCACGTGTGTCATTTTATCTATAAGTGTCACAAGAATTTAGCTTTTAAATAATAAAAGCTATTCAACTTCTCTGAGTCTATATCGTATAAACTATGTAATACTCTGTCTAATGCAACTTTTCTTACTCTAAGCCTTAATTAATTAAAACTCAGTAAACTGAGTTGTTTTTCCTTAATCAAACTCAAGTAAACTTTTTTAATTAAGAGTGTACTTAGTACTTAATTAATTTCACTATCCTAGATAGTTTGTTATTTCTAAAACTTTTTAAGTACTCTAAAGAACTATCAACTTGGATTCAACAATATCCCCCATTTTAGAAGAGATAACAAACTAGTTAGTCGAAGAAATTAAGTAAATAAATAGTTTATAGATAAGTGGATGCCTGATAAGTGATGTAAGACTCCCCCATGCTAAGTGAACTCCTTAGTGAGTATAGGCTCCCTCATACTAAGAGGATTCTCTTCAGTTAGCATTACTCCCCCACACTTAGAGGAATTTCTTTAATGTTGGGAATATGTCTTACTTTGCTTCTCCTTGAGGTTAGTCTTAGTTACTTCCTGCAATAGTTTATGAGCAGAAATAACATAACATATAAAGCAAGTTAAGAAGCTCTTAACTTTGATAGAATAAACTTGTAATATTTTTTCATTGATAAAATAAATTAGTCAGTACACAAATTGTGTCTTATGCTAAGTAATTACAAGCTATAAGGTTATTACAAGTCTTTCTATAACTATTCTAAGGCTATCTATGGGTATGCTGTTACTAAGAAGAGGAATATCTTCCGCTTTTTGATAAGTTGATAGCATCGTTGATGTTGATGATGTTGTTGTTGAGGACGTTGAGGCTTGGCATAAATGAAGATCTATATTATTGAGCCGTCCTTTGAGCATCTTCAAAATTTTGTACTGACTAAGTAATTACAAGCTATAGCATTATTACAAGTCTTTCTATATCTATTCTTAGGCTATCTATGGGTGTGCTGCTGATGATAAGAAGAAGATCCATCACTTTTTGGATAATGTTAATAACGATGTTGATGTTGTTGCTGTTGAGGAAGTTGAGGCTTTGGCGTAATTGAAGATCTATACTGTTGAGCCATCCTTTGATAATCTTCAACTACTTTCTCCCATATCTCTACCTTAACCATTTGTTCAAGATACAAATTGAAGGAGTCGAGAGTAGATTAAAAGTCCTCTTGCTTCCCAAGGATGGCTAATGAAATTTCTTACTCTAGCTTCTCCTTTTCCTTCAGTGAATGGATGTCTTGATCATTAAGCTCTTACAAAAGCAAGTGATGACACTTGGTGAGATGAGCGATTTGGTCAAAGCCTTAGCAAGCGAACTGTTAAAAGCATTGCAGGAGATAAAATCTAATGTAGAGTATCTTAAATTTTGCTTCCATGTTGATGATTCTTGGGCACATGATGTTGATTGTCTTTGCTGTGAAATCTATGTCCCTTGTGTCATACATACCAGTAGTCACCAACTAATCTATATTAGTTTGAATATCATGAAGATGATCCTTCAGGGGATTCAGCTTCTTATGCACTAAGAGACCGTTATCAAGGTTAAGGGACTTAGTAGGCTTAGGAAATAGTTTACCCATTACTTCTAATAAGTCTTTCTATTCTTTCTTCACTGAATCACATGTCTTTTCATTGATAAGTTTGCAGACTACTCGATCAACCTTTTTATCATTGTAACAATCATCTTGGACATCTTCTCCATCAACTAGTACATGATGTGCCTTAGATCCTTATGTACACCATTTTGCTTGGATAATTCGATGATCTTATTGTTAGTGTTGGTCTTTATTTTGGCCTACTCTTCCCTAAACTTGTGAAATTGCATAGTTTGAGTAGCCAAAGTGGCATTCAAACAACTCAGCTGTTCCGCAGCAGCATCTATACTACCTTTCACTTTTCCTACCACTAAGTTGGCAATGATAGTAGAAGTTGGGATAGAAGAGATGGTTGCATTTAGCTAAGCTGCAAAGTCAATTAGCCAGATTAAGATTAGAGCCATCTTGTCCACGAGGCTTTTTGCACTTTCCTTTGCAAGATGATCCTTACAATGTAGAGGCTCCCTTGAATTTTCTCGAATTCTTCAAAATAGATGGATTCATCAAACTCAGGAAGCTTCACCTTCTTCTTCATGGATAAGTCTGTTAATTCTTGTGCGAGTAGCACTTAAGTTATCACACCATCCAATTTAGCATCAGTTTGGAGAGTTGGGAATTTATTCCTTGCTAACTCCCTAATCTAAGCCAAAATGGCCAAATCAGCCAAGTCTTCTTGGACTGGCTTGCTGTTGGAGGGAGTTGCTTCCTCGACTATAAAATTTACCTTGGAAACTTCCTCAACTTCTTTGCCTTACTGAGCAAAGTTCTCAGCTTAAGGAACTTCTCTAATTAGAGGGATCAAAGGGGTAGAGGATGGGTGTGAAGAAAGGGAAGGTGTAGAAGTTATTTGTACAGTTTTAAGAAGAAGTAGAGGTTGGTTTAGATTTAACAGGGGAAGTTATGATTGAGGTTTGAGTATTTGGAGGTTGTGAAGAATGGGTGGTCTTTTCTTGGGGATTATTAAGAGAGGAAGAGATATGAATTGGGGAATTTACAGGAGAAGGATTTTGTAGAAGTAGAATTTACAGAAAATGTTGGTAATTGAGAATGTATAAAAGAGAAGTTGTTCAGGATTTACAGAGGGAGTTTGCAAAGGATTTATAGAAGAAATGGGGGTACGATTTTGATGTGCTTATGGGTTGGCTATTTGATCTAAGGATGGGTCAGCCTTAGGTAACTCAGTTTGAGTTGGAAGTGTCTCAACTTGTTGAGCATAAAGGAGGCTTTTGATGTTTTCCCTAGGAAGAGTAAATTCTTCTTGGTTGATGACCTTCATATCATCATCATCCTCCTTTATGTTTATAATTTGAACATTTCTTTTAGAGCGAGTTGTGGAAATTCTCTTTTGTTGAACGCCTCTAGCCTTGGAGATAATTTTCTCCACCTTAGTAGCAGCTTCAAGACTAATGGTTTCATAGTCCTCTTTGGCTTTCTTGGAGCTACTCTGGACAGCTTCTTCTCTGGCCTCTTAAAACTTGCACTTCTTTTCATGCAAGCCCTCACCTTGCTCCCTTGCATCCTCTTCTTCCTTTTACTTCGCCTCAGCTTCCCTCTGAGCGAGATTTTTCAATTTTAGCTTATTTCTCTCTTTGGCTTGAGTTTGGACAAGCATATTTCCTACCCTTGCTTTCCAAGGCTAGCTCTCACCCTTTGAGTCCTAGCTTTGGCTTTTGGAGAGGTTGGAGCAGAAGTTGTTGAAACTTTCTCCAACTGAGCTAACAAAGGAACATCAATTTCCTCACTTAAGCCATCATAATCCACTAAAAATGCATCCTCATCCTCCTTGAGCACATTTTCAGGGAACACCATTGGTTTAGCTCTTGCCTTCTTCAGTTTAACGTCTTGAACCTTAGTGTATCAAGTGAAGACTTGCCTATTCTTCAACTTGCTGAAATGGTTGAAGTTTAAAGTTTTCTTCAATGGGACCACAGTCTCTCCTGGTTTATAAATGAAGCTTGAGATATCCATCTTCAATGCTTTCATGAGGACAGTTTTCAAATAACCATAGTGGTAAACAATAGTTACTTTGGTCAAGTGATGAAGAATCATCACTGGCCAATTTAGTTGCTTACCTTCTACCATATGATAGACTACGCACCTCTCGAAGTAAGTGCAGCTACTGAGGGACCTAGTGATAAGTGTATACTACACTTATTATCTTATTTTTTACTCATAAAACGATGTGGTTTAGAGTCATTTTATACTTCATATAACAGATTTCACGTGGTATGTAGTTGTTTTTTATGAAAGTGTAGAAACTAGGCGAAGCTTGGGAGTGAAATTATCAAAGATGGAATTCTATGCAAAAAGAGTGAAAAAGGTACAAAAAGATGCATGGAATGCAAGGAATTAGCTTAGGATCGAAGTTGTCAAAGATCGGTAAAGTTGCAAAGAAGAATCATGAAGAAAAGCATAAGTCATGACCATGTTACGATCGTGATTCCTACTCACAATTGGCCAAATCACGCTCATGGCTATCTATCACGATCGTGACTTATCATTCTTCACAAATAGTTAATTACCAACTTACATTCACGATTGCAACATGTATGTCACACTCGCGAATCGTGATGGGTTTGATAAACTCTTCTCAACTTCCAACCGCCGGATAAGAATGATCAACCACCATCAACTGTCAAGCGAAGAGACACCTTTTAGAAACAATGCAACCACAAAAAGGTCCCTATCCATTGAAGATAAGGATGAAATCTTGCATCCAATCACATTGAAGATGATGCAACCCTTCACCAATGGACATGACTATTCGTTTGGATAAACGCAACCTTTCACACTCTATAAATAGAGGTTCAAATCA
>CATIWQ010216832.1:0-10031 GCA_949673415.1 Euphorbia schlechtendalii
CTATTAAATTTTTATACTTGATTACAATACATGTTACTAAATGTTAAAGATTTTAAGTAAACAATGCAATTATATTTAAAATTTAAACATATTTTGACTTTTTTTATATTTTTTCTATTAATTTAATAAAAAATATTATAATAAAAAAATATTCATGAGCTTGGACCGGGCTTGAGAATGACCTTGTTAGCCGGCCCAAGCCCGAAGTTCTAAAATACGGGTTTGGACCGGGTTTGAGTTAACGTTTTTTGTAAAAAAACCCACCAAGCCCGCCCGACGAACAGATCTATATATAACCTAACAGAGAGCAAGTTGCAGGTAACCGCCTTACCCTCTCACCCTCTAAGCTTTCGCCACAAGCGCATCAACCTCCAGCCACTTGATTGTACCAGAACTTGATCAAACGTTGGAGATCTTAGGGGGGAGTTGCAGAGAACGGAAGAGAGAGAGAGGAGAAAGGGAAGCCCAAATGATACCAGGTTTCAAATTAACCCTAATAACGCATACAAGGGCTTATATAGTCCTACACAATGGGCTAAATGTTACAAACCGGGCTTACAACAAACTTACTAAAAATTGAATTACAACAAACTTACTAACAAAATTTCTTGAAACCGAACGTACCTCAAATACGAAATTGTTCAGGACCGTTGTAGTCTATTGATTTTTAACCCTCGAACTCGAACTACACAAGATTTGGGTCATGCACTTTGATTTTTGTTGTTAAAAAAATGTATCCGTTAGGAATAGAATATTCACACTGCATCTACGACATCAAAAATTTTTCTTTTTCATTCAGAATTGACCATTCTCGTCGCATAGCTTTCAAGTACAATAATTTCTTCCATTACATGGTACATGTCAACAAAATTTAAAGTTCATAGATCAATGATCTTCAAATTTTGTGTTGTAAACTCAAAGCGATAAAGAATACAACGGAATTTCACTTGAATGGTGTGAAAGAAGCTAAGGTTTGAATGAAACCGTGAAACGAACTAATTTAAGCACCAAAAAAGATATATCTTACAAATTCCAAATATCGGTCGAATGGCATTTGGACTGCAGCATCAATTATTCCGATTTATCAGCAAGATTTCTTTCTTGCACTGAGGCCTGAATTTCCATCTCTGTCAAATCTAATGTAGCCTATAGGCTATAACTAAGAAACTACTTCAACAAAGCATACCGAAGAATATATTGCCAGAGAAACAAACTGAAGTATAGTCCCTAAAGAAATGGTATATTAACGAAAATTTTGTGGAGAATCCAAAACCCATAAAAGAAAAACCGAATAAATTTTAATTGAAATTGCAATTCGTTGAATTTTGATTCCAAATTATGCTAAAAGGGAACAACGAGAACTAGAGAAGTCACCGAATAACAGCAAAGCAACAGCATACAAAAAGTTCCAAATTAACTTCCGAAGAAGAAGAAATGAGAGAATTCTTCAAGAGGGTTCTCAGCGGAAGTGACGTTGGAGGAGAAAGAAAAGTCCTCCATTAATAAAATTCTTCAAACAAGTAAAGGAATGATCTTCAGCTCGAACTCTCGATAACTATTCTCCATTTGAGGATTTTGAAGTGAGGTTATTTTCGATTGGATTAAGGATATATTACAGTGCTACTTAAAGATGAATCAGCAGAGCCTAAATGGCTGAATTTTGCTTCAATTACACACCTGAAAAGGATCAGGTTCCGTTGCTTCCCCTAAAGTTATCGGTTTCTGCATATTGCAGTTAGTTGGGCCTTATAGCCTCTTGTGTCTTGTTTCAGCCCATTTGGAGATATTAATGGGAATATTATGGGATTACTTTCATTACATTAAAACTTTTATAAATTAATATAGTTGGGATCGGAAAATTATATCAATTTAAAATGATGTTAATTTATTTAATTAATTTATAGAAGTTTTCAATATCAATTAAAATTAAATTTTATTTATGTAAATTCAAATATAATAAATTGTACTATTTTATGTATTATACTTAATTCAACTATTATTATTTATAAGTTCAAAATATAATAATTAAGATTCAATATACAAAACTCAGTTTGGTTCAATATATTTTCATAGAAACTATCAAGTGTAATATACTGATAGCATGCACTATATTTTATATAACCAAATATATGATACACCAGAGCTCTTGAATGCAACAAGGAAGAGTAGAGATATGTTTCAAGAAGATTTAAGTTTTAAGAAAATATGTTTTCATTGTTGATCAATAAATGTACATATATATATATATATATATATATTGATAAAGGAATTTTCAAAAAAATATTATATTATAAAAACTCATCATTTTTTGAACTAGTCCAAGTCAGGCCGGAGAACTATATTATTTTAGAGAGGTTATTAATTTAAAGAGTATTAATTTATAGAAAGGTAAAATAAATATAGGTCATGCCACAATGTATTTTTTACAAATCCTACGTTTCAAGTTTTGAATTTTCAAAATACTTCAATTTAAGTTTTGATTTTTTTTCAAATCACATGAAAAATAAAAAAACCAATGATTTCTAGTTTATAACTATTATACCTGATATTATAACCATTGTACCTCTGGCTATTTCATTGCATCAAAGGTCTCACATACAAGTTTAATCTCTGTTTTAAAAGGCGGTTGCCTAGGCAGAGTTTTTGGGAACACCGACACGATTTTATATAATCGGGGCAGTTAAGGTGAAAAGTGTTGCCAAAATTCAAAAAAGTATCGTCAAAACCTAAAAATGTGTTGCCAAATTCTAAAAAAATATCGCTAAAGCTCAGAAAAATGTTGCTGCATGAATTTATAATTTTATTATATAAATATATATATGTGTTAGTTAAAATATATAATTTTATTATATATTTTAAAAAACTAATCCACTTAGTCCCCGCCTAGGTCTCGATTAATCCCCGCCTAAACCCCCCAGAAGTTCTAGCTGCCCGACTAACATCTAGCACTTTTTAAAACACTGAGTTTAATAAAATAAAAAAATTACATCATGTTAATCATCTTCCTCCACATGTGGAGGGTCTTCATTGGTGGCCCCCACTAGAGTATCCATCGCATCTGCAAGATCCTGGGTGACTAGTTGAGTGACTCGTTCAGCGGGGACCTAAATGATCGATAGAGCGATAATAGGTGGCACGAGACTAGCATCATCAACCACCGAAGCAATAATGGCTTGAGAGCTGGAGGTTGAGTGAGGGGTCCATCTAGAGAAGTGACTGCTAAAGGAGCATGAGCGGCTGGAAGAGCAATCATAGGCATGCTGAAAGAAGGTGTTGAAGAAGATCCCTCGCCAAAAGAAGTGGCATCTTGAAAAGTCAGAAACATGAGCAACCTAAGGAGTGTTGCTTAGAGGAGTCCGTAATGAGCATCGAGCATCATTTCCTCGAGATCAAGAGCTAAAACTATTTATTGAATCTGACTTAGCTTAAAATTCCCTTTCTTTGTACCTATAAAAGTTTATTTATACCAATCAAACATAGTCTGAGTGATACATCCACAAATGGATAAGGTGACCAGGGTTCGAATCCTAGCACGTGCAATTACTTCAAAAAGAATAAAACTTTATTTATTATTATTGAATTTAGTTTCTATCATATAATCATTGAATTTTCAGTATTATTAACTCCAGTATTATTATTATTAACTATAATAATTAATTACAATTATTTTGCATTATGTTTAAAAATTTGGCAAAAGAAAATATTTTTTTTCCATATAGTACGATTAGTTTGTACATTTTATCATGTACTATATTACTTATCCATTTAATTCTTACGTTATTTGATATGTTACATTTTTTTCCCTTTGGAACACATTACATACAATTTTAATAAAATAGTTGTTACCTTGAAAAGGTCCATAAAATTAACAAATTACATATAAAATTAACAAATTACATATCATGAGGATCAAATGGGTATTGAATTTTATGGTACGCGTGGGCAAATTAAAAGGTAGCATATTACATGGAACAAGTATCAAAAGGAGTAACATGTTTACAATAGATATAGACAAACAAACTTATGTCATATGGCCCTGAAAGTTCTTTTTTTATCTTTTTTTAAAAATGAAGGGAATTTTGAAAATTTTATTGGCAGTGTGGTTTTCATATCATCTTTAATGATTTATATTCCTGATTTATTATCTTTAATATTTATTGATTTATGTATTCTCATAAATTAATCATATATAATCATACATCAAGATTTGGGTAAGTTTTGGTGATTTTTCATTTTGATATGATTTTTAAAATTTATGGTCATATTTTAATTAAAAAATATTTTTACTTTTCAAAAATTTTCAAAATTTATAATTGAGGATTATTGTATCTTTACTAAACAATCCATGAAATTTGAATTTAAAATTGACAAAATTGCGCTTATCATGACAGATCTCGTTTTATAAATTAGTGAAATTATATTATACCTTGGCACAAATTTTCATACATTATCTATCTATATAAACTCTTCATTCCCCTCCCTCTTTACTCACCTACTCATCTTTTCCACCATTAAAAGTTCACGATTTCTCTCAATCCTTCTATCTTTTTAACGTGTATTAGTTTTGATGTATATTATTTTTTTCTTTCGCAACATTCTAATTACTTATAATAATTATCATTCGCTATATGTAGGAGTTGAAGTTGGAAGGACTTGTCCCTGCAATAACAAGATGATAGCGAATATTAAGGAGAAGTGCATAGTAAAGCCTGCAAAAGAAACACCCAAAACCATTGTCCCCGCCTAGGTCTGCCAATGCGCTATTTTGAGGGTCGTCGCCTGACTACGTCTAGCGTTTAAACTTTGCTAACTAGCGTCTAAGTCCCGCCTCAGTCTCAATTAATCCCCGCCTGCTGCCCGACTGGTGCCTAACACTTTTTAAAGCACTATTAATGACAATCAATTTCTTTTACCATGTTTACGAGATTTATTTGCGAAATAATGTTTAATTTGGATAAATACAAAAGATTAATTTAATATTTTTAATCTCTAATTAATCATTTCTTAATTATGGCTCAAAACTCTAAATGACTAATAAACTGGGAACTCTAGTATTATTAAGTATAATAAATAATTAAAATATTTTTTGTATTATTTTAAAAAAATTTGGTAAAAAGAAAAGTTTTTTTTTCCTATAGTATATTAGTTTGATCATTTGATCATGTGGTATATTAGTTATCCATTTGATCTTTGTGTTATATGATATGTTAACTTTTTCTCCATTTTAGAACATATTACATACAATTTTGATGAAATAGTATTTAACTATGTGTTTCATTGTACAATTTTTTTTAACAAAGCTTAGTAATTAGGTAATATTTGTTTCAACTTTAGTTTGTTTAATTTGAGTTCAGACTTATAATATTACTTGATATAAATTATAATGGTTAAATAATTATAACAACGCTAAGGTTTGCACTACCTCTTTACGTCTAGTCATTACAATTTAAATTTCCATGTGTTTTATCTCCATCAAACCACAACCTGGTTCCATTAAGTTTTATAACTTTTTCATGTGACATGACATGATTTCATATACAAAATTGCCCTGATATTCTTCACTTATTAATTTAGGTTTATTTTCCCATTGTTTTATTTTATTAATCCAATTCATATTCAGGCCCTATTTTAAAACCCATCTATGTTAATCCAAAAAGTCTTGCAACAACATCATCCACCATTCCAGCTAAAGGCAAATCAACAACTCAACTAAAGTTGAATAACGGGCAAAAAACTGTAACTCATTAAATGTTGCTTAAAAATTCGGAGGATCACTATTCTAGCTTCTATCAAATTGTTCAAGTAAAAATTTCGAGTTGGTTGTTAGCTTATTCTCTGGCGGCCCACTTTGTTGGGATGTCCGCCCTTTGCGCTTATCTCCATTTTCATTCAAAAAAATAGAAAGGGTATTGGTGAGAAAATAATCAATTTCAAATTCAAAGAGTTCAATAAGAAAACATAAACATGTACGTAGTTACTTCTAAGAGGAAAAGGAGGAAAACACAGAGAAAATAGCCAAAACCATAAAAAAGTTCTTGATCAAACAACAATAAAGGAAGAGAAAAGATAAGTAACACATAAGCATACTATTACTCAGGTTCAACAACTATTGGGAGGCAGTGGGGAGGATGACATTGGAGTAACAGGTTTGGGGTTTTTTTAATTGAATTAATTAGGGTTCTAATATCTCAATTAACTAAGCATTGGTCGAGGTTTAAGTCAATGAATTGGATATGAAAATTGTGATTTTGATTCAAAACCATCGTAATATGCTTTTTTGTCTCATAATGTCAGATAATTTTAAGGCCATTGGGCGTAGGGGTGGATAATTCTTTCTTTTTGGCCCAAATTGAGTCTTGATATTGATCTTGATAATTGACTCTGATTAGTTTTGAAAAGCATGGATACATAGATTGCAATTTTTCACCGTTAAAATAAGAAATAAACCAATGGAAAGAGGATGGACATCACTTTAATGAAACAAAATAGCGTTAATGCAATTTTGACAGAAAAAAATATGACGTGTCTGTATGGATGAAAAAGTTATAAATTTTAACAAGGTGTGGTTATGGTTGGATATAGACAAATAAAGGAAGGCTAAGATCGTAATGACAAAACATAAAAAATTAATAGTGTATTAATGCAAACTTTTAAAAAGTTAAAATTATTTATCCAATAATAATTGATAACTCTAACAATAATAAATTATAATTGTAACAGTACTTATAAAATTTTATTTATTATTATTATTATTATTATTATTATTATTATTATTATTATTATTGAAACTGGTGTCTATCATATAATCATTTAATTTTCAGTATTATTAACTCTATTATTATTATTATTATTATTATTATTATTAACTATAATAATTAATTACAATTATTTTGCATTATGTTTCAAAATTTGGCAAAAAAAAATATCTTTTTCTCCACATATAGTATTATTAGTTTGTATATTTGATCATGTGATATATTAGTTATTCATTTGGTCTTTAAGTTATTTGATATGTTACATTTTTAGCCCTTTGGAACACATTACATACAATTTTGATAAAATAGTTGTTACCTTAACAGGTCCATAAAATTGACAAATTACATATCATGAGGACCAAATTGATACTGAATTTCATGGTACGCGGATGAAAAAGGTAGCATATTACATGGAACAAGTACCAAATGATGACTAAAATGTTTACATAGATATCAAATAGACAAACTTATATCATATGACCCTATCTTCTTTTTTTTTTTAAATATAGGGTTTTGAAAATTTTAATGATTGTTTGGTTTTCAAATATAAAGTTATTTATCTTTAATGATTAGTATTCATGATTTATTATCTTTAATATTTATTGATTTTAATATTCTCACAAATTAACCATATATAAAATCATACATCAAGATTTGGGTAAATTTCAGTGATTTTTCATTTTGTTATGATTTTTTAAGTTTATGGTCATATATTAAATAAAAAAATATTTTTCTTTTCAAAAAATTTCAAAATTTATAATTGATATATTATTGCATTTTTATTGAACAACCCACAATATTTCAGTGTAAAATTGACAAGATGGCCTTTATCATGGCATGATTTAATATTGAAAAACCTTGTTTTGCTAATTCTTTAAAACCATTTGATGTCGCGGGATCCAAACTGCTAAATACCTACAAAACAATCAAAGTTAGAGAACTAGGCCGGGTTTGTCCGGCTTAGCCACTCCGATGCTAAAATCAGCTTTCGAGGGAAATAACATGTATAGTGTAAGTAATTTGGTAGAGGATTTGTGTATATGTGTACCTTCCTACTTGAGTGATTTAGGCCTTATATATGAGATCATATGACCGTTGTCATCAATGTGGGAGTTATAATTGAGGCCTTAATGAGCCTGTTTGTAACGGCTCCAACGACTCTTTTCTATATTTGAGTGTTTATCACGTGGCTCTCTTTGTGGAAGCCACGTTTCCTTTGTCTTTTAGGCTGTGTTATGGGCTTGTGGGACCCTCTAACATATATATTCTGTTATCAGATGTCCCTCCCCAACATTGTGCGACTCCTTTTATGGGTCGGTCGGTATCATACATGATCCGATGCGAGGACTTGTATCGGGGAAGATATGATTGGGTCGGTTATGAAGACCGACCCTCGGTGTTTGTCATGAAGAGAACCGACCATTGAACATAACACTACACGCGATTATACCGACTTCAACCATCGCTGTGGTTGGTGACCGATGTTGATATTCTTTGGAAAGATCGACCATCAAACCTATTTTTGATTGAGGATTGTCCATCCCTTGTTCACAATTGACTCGTTTAGGATCCATGAAATATCAAACGTTTCTTGTAGTTCGTGATTTACACACGTGACCCTTGGTTGCTTAGCTTGTTTAACAAGTTGTCCTTTTGTATTTCCTAGAATTAATCATGTAATCATTGCACCTTTTGAATTTCAAATTTCTCTTTTCCCAAAACCCTATAAGAGGGAAAAATAACCTCTTTCCACTTTTTACGCATTCTCAACTATCCTCTGCATCCGTTTTTCTAAAATCGCATTTCTTCTTCATCTTAGTTTTTTGGTAAGCTTTCTATATCTTTCAATTATGAATAGATTCACAGTTTCCTCCTCCTCTTCTTCTGATTCTTCCATAAATAAAGACACGCACAGTAGCTCCGTTCACTCTGCCCATCTAATCAGAGCGATTCCCCTAAGATCATTTCATGATGTGGGAAATGCAAACCCTTCCACCACTGCTCCTAGCAACCCTTCTTCAACCGTTTCCCCAAATCTTCCGTGAGTTCTTATCCCATATACTCTTGCAAACCTTCCCCACATTGATTTGGGACTTTTTTTTTCAACCCTGAGCCCTCTCGTAAACAGAACTAAAAATTCAGAGGTAAATCCCAAATTAGATCTTTTAGTGCACTCTGACGTAACTGTAGAGGAAGTAGAACATTATATGGTCATTCTCCGTCTTAAACCGGGGCTTCTAGGTTTTGTTCCTACACCGAGTGACATTGTTGATAATCCTCCTAAGAAAACCATGGCCATATATGTTCAGCAAGTTGAATGGGGGTTTCGTTTGCCTTGCAGCCAAGCCGTTGCAGATATTATGAGGGAATTTCGCATTAGCCCACCTCAATTGACCCCTAATTCGCTCCTTGAACTTCTTCTTCTAGATAAATTGTACAAAGATTTAACAATCTGGCTAGATGGGATGGTTTTTAGACATTTCTTCCATCTCGTTCAAACTAAAGGAGGAAATCTTTTATACTTTGCTCCTGCTCATCTTAAGATGTGACCTATCTTGAAGAAGAAGGAGTCCGTTCACTTTCCAAAATCCAAATGGTTTTGGGTTCATTTGGATGAGGGTGCGAGGGCCGTTCATAAAAATGCCATATTTCCAATGGGTTTCCCCTTCCCCACAGCTTGGAACCGGGTGCTTGGTAATCCATCTTCTTGGAAGGAGGATAGTCTGTTAGTTGAACTTCAAGGGAAGGCGGTGCATTACCTTGATTAAATGGAGGTTAATAGGTTGAATTTGACGGATGCTGTGCATGTGCTTAACAATCCCTCATAGTACAAATATGTAGAGAGCGCACCTCGAATAGTGGATTTGCTTCACATAGGCGACGAGTGGTCGCTACTTTTCCACTGATAAGTTTAATAACTTTATAGTTCCAAAAACTTGTTCATGAGACTTGGCTATACTCGTTTAGTAAGGCTTATCCTCAAATAATAAAGCCAAAAACTTGTTCACGAAAAATGTAGGTGTTGTCAATACCCCTTATCACATAGAAAAATGATGATAACTGCAAGTATACAGTTACGATGTAGTTTTAAAAGATATAGAACCCACAGGGAAGGAACTAGGTCTAAAGATTAACAAGGAAAGACAAAGTAAAAGAAAATAAAAATAGTTTTGAGATTTTTAGAAAGGAAGATCATAATGAAAAGTTGAGTAAATATAGATGTGATAGATGAGAGACTCTAAATACATAGATTTTCACAACGAACAAGTATAGCAG
>CATIWQ010216864.1:0-20576 GCA_949673415.1 Euphorbia schlechtendalii
ACAATCCACAATTTCTAGAAACTTTAGAATCTTCTTATAAAGAGTTTATAACTCCTAAGGGTGAAACCCTTAAAAGTATTCATCCACCTCTAGCAGCAACCTCATATGAAATTGAGCCAGAACTTAAAGTTCATATTAGTCATTTTATTTCAGGATCAGATTCTATTGTTAAACAATCCAATTTTACAAATCTCAGTCTCCATACAATTGGAGAACAATTAAATCGTATTGAAAATACGATACAAAAACCTACTCTAAAAGGGGGGGGGGAGAAGAGAAGGAAGAAAAAGAAAAGGTTATAATAAAACCTTCTTCTAGTCAAAAGTTAAATGTAACATTTGACAACACACAGGATAAATTAATAGAAGAAATTACTAAGAAACTCGCTGAGCTTCCTGTAGACAAAAAACAAAAGCAACAAATCGGTGAAATCGATGACATTGATAATAATTCAAACTCTGAAAACTCTAATACGAGTTACTCTAAAATTGAAAATTTACAATCTCTGTTTCAAAACATGAATTTAGAAAATACTGATAATCAGGTAAATAATATATATATATATATATATATATATATATATATATATATATATATATATATATATATATATATATATATATATATATGTTCATGATAGAGAGTTTCTCTACAATTCCCTATGAGTTTACTTGGGTATTAACTATTAGTTGTGGTACTCATATCTGTACTTCTGTGCAGGGATTGCGGAACAGTAGGAGGCTTAAATGGACCTAAGAGTTGGAAATGGAGCGCTGGTTGCTGCAACAGCTGTTGGGACATATAGCCTTCATTTGCCTAGTGGCCTAGTTTTAGTTTTAAACAATTGTTATTATATTCCTACTGTCATTAAGAATATTATTTTGTTGCGCTTTTAGCAACTGAGGGATTTGAAATTTTATTTTCTAATAATAAATGTCAAATTCAATGTGATAATATTCTTTATGCTTGTGGAATAACCATGGATGGAATTTATATTCTAGAATACTAAAACTGAAATTCTAAATATGAAAATTGTTGAGAAATCAAGATTGGATAATGAGAAATTGTCATACTTATGGCACTATCGTCTAGGCCATATAAATAAGACTCACTTAACTACGTTACACAAATGTGGAGACTTAGGCCCAATGGAATGGGAATCCTATGATGCATGCGAACCTTGTTCAAAAGGGAAGATGACTAAGAAACCTTTTAAAGGAAAGGGTTAGCATGTCACTAGTACTTTGGAAATAATACATTCCGATGTATGTGGTCCAATGAGTGTTAAGACACATGAGGATTTCATCTAACTCATAACCTTTATTGACGATTACTAGCGATATGGTTATTTGTACCTTATGAGGCACAAGTCTGAGAGTTTTGAGAAATTTAAAGAATTCAAAATCGATGTAGAGAAACAGCTTGGGAAAAGTATCAAGACCCTTCGATCTGATCGAGGAGGTGTATACTTAAGCTAAGAGTTTTAGGATTATCTAAGGTATAATGGTATTTTATCTTAGTGGACACCTCCTTATACACCCAAACACACTAGAGTGTTAGAAAGAAGGAATCGAACCCTACTCGATATGGTTTGGTCCATGATGAGCCAAGCAGAACTCAACAGATCCTTTTAAGGTTATACACTTGAGAATGCAATTTATATTCTAAATAGAGTGCCCTCTAAATCATTTGATCAAACTCCATACGAATTATGGTATGGTAAGAAACCCACTCTTTCTCACCTGAGAGTTTGGGGATGTCCTGCTTACTTGAAGAGGACGTTCAGATAAGCTGGCTATTAAGTCTTACAGGTGTCTATTTGTAGGTTACCATAAGGGGAATATAGGGTATACCTTCTTTGATCCTAAGGAAAACAGTCCTTGTTTCTAGAAATGCTTAATTCCTCGAGAAGGAGCATATACTTGCGAAAGCTAGTGGGAGCAATCTTGAGTTAGGATCTCAAGAAGATTAAATAGAAAATCAACTGATTATACCTACACCTATTACACAAGATAGTGTAAGCATGGAACAACCTACTATAACACCGACATTACATAGGTAAGGCCGAGCTCCAATCTCTCCTAAGCGATACAGGTTTCTCATCACTGATGATAAACATCTCTTCCTTATGGAAGATGATGAGCCAGGACTTACAAGGAGGTAATGGAAGGATCAGAATCTGATAAGTGGCTTATAAATATGAGGTCAGAGATGGACTCCATGTACAAAAATCAAGTCAGGAGCTTGATTGATGCTCTAAGTGGGATTAGGCTCATAGGATGCAAGCGGGTTTTCAAGAAGAAAACTAACATGGACGGTGACATAGTTACCTATAAAGCAAGGATGGTTGCAAAAGGGTACAATAAAAAAGAAGGAATTGACTATGATGAAACCTTTTGATCGGTGGCCATCCTGAAGTCTATCAGGATACTCCTTACCATCACTGCTCATTACGATTATGAGATTTGGCAGATGGATGTGAAGATAACATTCCTTAATAGGAATATGGACAAAGATGTGTTTATGGAACAACCCTAGGGTTTTACATCCAAGGATGGCTCAAAGGTATGCATGTTGTAGAAGTCCATTTATGGACTTAAGTAATCATGGATTTGGAATATTAGGTGTGACGAGATAATCCAAGAAATTAGATTTGTATCAAACACTAATGAGCCGTGTATATATAAGAAGGCCTGTGGGAGTGCGATCATTTTCCTTGTATATATATGTCGATGACATGTTACTGATAGGAAATGATATTCCTTTTCTTTAGACAGTTAAGTCATTGTTGTCAAAGAAGTTCTCCATGAAAGACCTAAGAGAAGTAGCTTTTATACTTGGTATAAAGATCTACAGAAATAAATATAGAAGGTTGCTAGTTCTTTCACAAAGTACATACATAGATAAGGTTTTGGCTAGATTTAACCTTGAGTAGTCAAGAAGTGGTTATCTCCCAATGTCTCATGGGATTAACCTTTCTAAATCTGAGTTTCCGAGAACACAAGAGGAGAGACTACGTATGAATGGAATACCCTATGCCTCAGCGATAGGATCCATCATGTATGCTATGGTATGTACATGGTCTAAAGTCTCACATGCGTTGAGTGTCACAAGAAGATTTCAATCTGACCCAGGTGAGAAGCACTGGATAGCCATTAAAACTATCCTTAATTACTTACATAGGACTACGGATATGTTTTTAGTATATGGAGAAGGTGATCTGACTTTGAAGGGATATACCGATGCGAGTTTTCAATCTGACAGGGATGATTACAAGTCTAGTGATGATATATATTTATTTTAAATGGAGGGGAAATTGTTTGGAAGAATTTCAAACAATATAGGACTATTGATTCAACCACAGAATCTAAGTATATAAGTGCTTTAGAATTGGCTAACCAAGCTGTCTATCTTAAGGGATTTATTGGTGATCTCAGTGTGGTGTCTAACATTGTAAATACAATAGTGGTATATTGTAATAACAATGGGGCTATTGATCAAGTAAAGGAACCACTATCTCATCAGAGAAACAAACATGTACTCAGAAAGTACCATCTCATTCAAGAGATAGTAGCCAGAAAAGATATAGATTTAGATATTATAGCCTAACTAAGCCATTAACTCAAGTTAAACATGACTAGCATGTTAACGAGTATGGCATAAAGCACATGGGTAATTGGCTCTAGTGTAAGTGGGAGATTGTTAGATGTGATATATGCCCCAGAGGTACTTAGGGCGATATATCTTTATTAGTTATAATGTATAAAAGGTTATAGATTATTATTAATAATAATTAAAGCATCTTTGTTACTTATATGTGCTTTCAATTATTTTATATATCTCGCTGGTATCATATATGTATAGTATTAAATATATCTATGAGCATTGATGAGACAAAGTCTGTGACTAATTCATAGCGTAAAAGTGCGAGGATATAGTGGGAGCTATGTGGTGTGAGAATTGCACATACATAATACTATGAATAGTCTAAATATCCTTAGTCATAGTTTCAATGAGACTGGACATCAATGGAACCGATAGACTAGCATGTGTAGGTTTACTCCATGGATTAGATCCAAGAAGCCAATCTAACAAGCTAAAGGTGGTACCTTAAGTTAACACATGAATGTATTTGGGTAATAAATTTGAGACTGCTATAAGACAGACACTAAAAAATAACTATATCCATATGTTAGTGTCATTTCTTATTACAGTAACAGTACAACATCATCAGACCTGAGATACTGGTTACCTTATGTAGGAGTTGCTATACTTTGGGTCATACTTATTCATACCCTGGTGATCAGGATGACACAGGTGATTACGGGTATAGTGATGATCACATGTTGGTAAGCCGAGTAGTCAAGATGGGATCCATCGCTCCTGATATAGTGATATATTCTTATTGATGTGACACACTCATAAACCTCTTATCAGAGTATAAGATTGATAGAACGAGTTTCTAATCAATCTTGATACATAATGGCTGAGTGGTGTTCTTTGTGAACAAGTCTAATTCCAGGATAGCTATGACTATTACATGAATTGACACTTAATCAAAGCTCAATAAACTGGATGGTACTTAATCTAGTGGACGGAGTGTATTGTATTGGTCACTATTGTAGAATCAGATCAAGTCACAAGCACATGATGTTCCAAGTATCGAGTGATCATATGCCTTAACTAGAAAGCTCATTTGATCATCTAGAGCTATCGGGTTCCATATCGGTTTAAAACATAAAGGTTTCTAGATGGGAAGCCAAGTTTAGGTTAACCTTTAGCGGCTCAATACTTTGGCATCTTATGAGGTCACACACTTTGGGTCTTTATCGGACTAAGTAAAGAACCTATAGACTGGGTTTATGTTGAGATTATCTGGTTGTTGAATTTGTTAGAAGAATTATTATTTTGTTGGACCAAATAAATAATTAAAGGGAATAAAGAGAAAATAGGGAAAAATTACACAGAGCGGAGCAAGGGAATTTTCTCTTTCTGAGTGGACCCCAAAAGAACATGGGTTGTTCGGATTAGGGCAGGCCATAAGCCCATGCTTGCGGCACAAGCAGGCTTAAGAGAACCGCGGGTCCTAGTGACCCACATGGGTAACCCGCTAAGTGGGATGGGAATATTCCCATCCCACTTTGTGTTTGAGGGGGAGTCAAACACTCCCCCTTTTTCCCTATATATAGGCCTCCAACTCCTCTTTATTCTATACTCCAGCTTAGCTTTTCTCTCTGAGTTTGACATCTCTTTCTTTGTTCATTGTGTGAGATCCTTCACAAGTTTCTCAAAACATCAAAGAATTCTTTTGAAGGCTCTTTCTAAAGTGAGTCTTCTCGGTTTATTTTCAGGTTTATTTTCATGCAGTCTAGTAGCTGCTATCTACTAACGGGTTCTACCTCAATGAGGTTTTGCTCTGTGAAGATCCATGTGGATTAATCGTAGATGCCATCCTAGTTTGGAGGCTTGTTGTGAGCGGGCGACACGGAGCGGTGGGCTGAGAGCGTGTGAAATGATAGGCATGGTCCACCGGGGTGTTTGAAAAAGGTGCACCGGGTTGGGGACCCGAGACAAAAGGTTGAAAGAGAAAAGTGAAAATGTTTTAGATCGGTTCGAACCCGAATCCGCCATCTCTTAGTGTGGAGTCGCCACATGGATGAGCTCTTTCCAAGAATTAGAGTCCTGTGAGGCTTAATGTCCGGGGGATGGCCCACTAAGACACAGATCTTCGGGTCTGGGATAAGTTACTTATTTCTCATTGAATCACATTAAATTACATTTATAGAAAAACGTGTTCTTTTAATCGTGCATATTCGCACTTAGGTCATTTTTAATTTTAAATGCATGATTCACGTTTTGTAAAATAAACCATCCACAAAGCGGGAAAATAAACCATCCACAAAGCATTAAGAAAATGCGGAAAGTAAATGTGGAAAATAAAATTACAAGGCTTTCAAAAATCAGGGGATGCAATCGCCTGCTAACCTATTAATTACATTTCCCAAAAAAATGAAATTGCGATACCTGAAGGAAAATTCAAATACTAAACATACATCTAATCCTAATCTACCTGCATCCACAAAGGTTAGCATAGGAGATAACACGTATGTTCGATTTTGAATTTAGCGAGGCCTGTATGGCCTAAAAAAATCAATCGTGATATTGTGCTTGTTATTTAAATAAAATAGTTCATTTTATTAACATGTTGGTTGCTCATTTTAATTAATGAAATTGCTCACATGGTAAATTGGTGAGGGCTGTTATCCGGGAATTTGTTTTATTCCCTTCGAGGGGGTGTTCTAACATACATCTTCTTTTAATAAAGAAAAAGATGAAGAAGAAGTAAGGCAGTTGAAATAAAATAAAATGATAAAAATTCTAGGATCACAGATTAAATCAGAAGAAGAAATTAAACACTGAAAGCACGAGAATTGCAGTTCTAGGAACTCAGAGGCTTACCCTTATGAAATGAATCCACTTAGAAGATATTCGATTGGTCGTTGAAAATCCTCCTCGTCCTTTATGTTTCGGTAAAAAATTATGTAGGATGTCCAAAAACAGTTCGTGTTGTTCTTGTAAATTAAAGTCATTCTAAAGCTATATTTTATCTGATAATTTTCAGGATCTTGTTAATTGAAAAAGACCCGACTATTTATAGGAAAATCGCAAAATAATAAAAAATGGTAAGTTTTTCTGGCGAGGGGCCACGTCTAAGAAAATTTTTGCGAGGCTGCTCGTCGTGTCCTTTGTGAGGCCTCACCAAGCTCTTGGCGAGGCCTCGCTATGAGATTGGCGAGGCTAGCCTCGCCAAGAGCTTGGCAAAGCTACGACCCGGGATTTAATCCCCTTGGCTTTCCGTTTTCAAAATTTTCTTGTATTTTCATATTTTTTATTTAATTAATTAATTTACTGAATAAAATTAAATTATTTTATTAAAAACATCTTTTTGAATTAGAGACGAGGAGGATTCCCATTCGAATATGTCAGGATACTCGAAAAAATGTGTGATTCAAGGATAAAATCTTGAAAAAGCCATCATCATCGAACACGAGCTGGTATAAAATCCCGTGCTCATAGCTACCCCTCGTGTGATAATTATTGGTTGTATAATCAGTATTATCATACGAAAAGAGCGGGTGATTGAGAATATACCTGACCGGTGCGGCTGGTGACTTCTTGTTCCCAACTGGTGATAACGTAGGCCTTCCTTTCTGGCACTACGTCTTCATAGGGTTGTCCATTTCTTTCTTTAGAATCCCTTAGGTACTTGATGCCCCTTATGGGCGGGTCGACCGTTTCTTTCTGCGTTGTCCCTTTAATGGTTGGCATCCGTTTCATTCTTCGATTGAGACTGTTTCATTCTTCATCCATGAGATAACCGTTACCTTCTTCGGTTGTGTTTTGTATTTCTTTAATAGTATGTTGACTTGGTTCCTGACTGGTGTGGCTGGTGATTTTTTATTCCCAATTGGTGATAACGTAGACCTTCCTTTCTGGCACTACGTCTTCATAAGGCTGTCCGTTTCTTTTTTCGGAATCCCTTAGGTACTTGATACCCCTTATGGGTGGCTCGACCGTTTCTTTCTACGGCGTCCCTGTTGTAGTCGGTAATCATTTCATTCTTCGGTTGATAAACGAGGCAATTTCTTTCTTCCGCAATCGAGATAACCGTTTCCTCCTTCAGTTATGTTTTGAATTTCCTTAATAGGATATTGACTTGTTTCCTGTAACAAATCATGGAAAAGTATAATGTTAATACATTTTATGATGAATGTTTTAATTATTTGATTGAATTTATGTGAAGCAAAAATTTTTGCCCCTTCAATCAAAAAATTAAAACATGAGTTTAATAAGAAATTCGGGGATGTCCCGAGAACCGCTCCGTTGTAGGAGGCTTTTGTTGCAATGTTGACTTTAGGCTTGATTGGGCCATCATCTTGCTTGTAGGTTCCTCATGTGGAGGTGGAGTTTCTTATTTATCGGGATATTGTTGCCCTAGTTTGGCGTCGTCTTTACCTGTAAATAACATAATGCGAATGTAATGTATGCATGATTTTATTCATGAACAATTTTTATCATATGATGTATGTTCGTCTATTGTAAGTGTCGTGGGCTTCGTTCTTTGAAGAGCCTTCTCTTGTGCTGATGCATGGTTTCCCCTAGGGTTTGTCTTGTTAGGGATTCTATGGATGACTCCCTCAAAGCGATTACCATGGGTTCTTGAATCAGATTCGAGTTCATAGCTTGGATCTGTTTTGAGGAAAGTCTGGATGAATTGTTGATCTCGCGTTCTGTCGGTAATGATCACTTGGAAGCTGTTTGCCTGAAGTGTTGAAGGCATATGATGCCTTGTACCTTTCTGAGGAGGAGATGATGAACTTGTTATTGGTTCCAATTTCCACATAGATCACCCTTGCGGGTTTTCAATCTATCGAACCATGTCCTATTTTTTGCCTGGACCGCCCTTTCAGGTTTTCAATCCAACAGACTTGTTTTTCTTTATTATATATTTTTTTCATTTTTTGGATGTTTACTTGCAACATTCTACCATTGGCATGCAAGCAATCAAAATAAACATATGCATAAAGATTCAGCAAAAATGACAATTCATTGATGAACTTAACAGGGGTATAAATGTTTCAAATGATTTGACTCCTGCCATCAATTAGCCTTTTCAGGTATTCTAACCAATGTGGTTCTCTTGATGTCCTAAGTTTTGCCTGAGCCGCCCTTTTCGAGTTTTCAACTCAGTAGACTATTCTTTTTGTGTTTTGAAAATAGGCCCCTAATTTTTGCTCAACTAACCGAGTGTTAATTAACAGTCTAATTATAAATTTATTATTTTTTGTACTACTTCTCATCGATTTATTTCTTTCACCTATGTGTGATAGCAATTGTGTAAGACTTGGTTGATTTGGTAGATCAACTACCGTCCATGTCCATGACTTTAGTTGTTATCTCGTTCAGCATGTTTTGGTCGATTGGTTGGTGCTCACGCCGGTTTGCTGGCTTGAAGTGTATGTTATAAGTCTTGATTATTGGTGTTTCCTCTGATGGTGCGATGATTGCAAATAGTAGCATGTCATGCGAAGGAGTTGTTGATGTGTTCAACAAGTTGGCTCCTTTTTATCTTTACTATTAACCTTTGTATGATCCTTTAGGGGAGATTCAATTTGCTTTGACCTTTGCTTGATTGTTCCGTGAATTGTGGTGATCCTTGTGATGGAGTTATTGACGTGTTCAACAATTTGTCTCCTTCTTTGTGACATTACACCGGTTGTTCGATCTCATGAATGGTGGTGGTGGAGTTGTTGACATGTTCAACAATCTGACTCCTTCTTTGTGATGTTGCGCCGATTGTTTGGTCTTGTGAATGGCTGTGATGGAGTTGTTGACATGTTCAATGATTTGTCTCCTTCTTTGTGATATTGCATCGGTTGTTTGATTGCCCTATAAATGGTGGTGAGTTGTATGATGGAGTTGTTGATGTGCTCAACAATTTAACTCCTTCTTTGTGATATTGTGCCGGTAGTTTGGTCTTCTGAATGGCTGTGATGGAGTTTTTGACATGTTCAATGATTTATCTCCTTCTTTGTGATATTGCATTGGTTGTTTGATTGCCCCACAAATGGTGGTGAGCCGTGTGATGGAGTTGTTGACGTGCTCAACGATCTGACTCCTTCTTTGTGACATTGCACCAGTTGTTTGGCCTCAACTTGCTTGATTGACATTTTTAGCCTTATTCTAGCTCCGATCCTTTTGATCTTTGCATGAGTCAGTGGATGTTTCGTGCTTAGAGATCTTTCCATTGATCTTTCATCCTTGTATAATGAGGCAATTGTTATCATACGTTATCTAAGTACATGTATTTGTCTCTCACTTTCTCTCAAGAGTCAAATCATTTGAAATTATTGTAATTGTGGGGAATCCATTTATACCCAAATTAATTTCATGAAATGATGTGTCACGTGTAGTAAAAATAATACGTATATGTTTATGAGAATGCGTGATGTCATTGATAAAATATCAAGCAAATAAGCAATGTTTAATTTATTCAAAATAATTTAAATGCCCCATGGGCAAAGTAGCTGAAAGCTAATTTATTACATAATAATCCCTCATGCTAGTCCCCTCCAGATGTATTAATGGATTCGAAGTGCTCCATCCTATCCGCCTTCTCAAACACTTCTTGGTAGCTCGAGAAGATGTCTGACCCAAACTTGTTCTTGTATGATGGCAGTGCACCGTCCAGTAGCTTGGTTATCATCTCTGGTAGAGTCAAGCAAGCCCTAAGCCTGACCTATGTGGCCATCCAGCGTGCATAGTAGGATATAAAGCTCTCACCCTGCCTTTGCCTTATAGCCTCTTGATGTTGCATTGTGGTTTCCATCTGAGAGTTGAAACCATAATGCTCCAGCATAGCTTGAGTGAGGCTATTCCAATTGGTAGCTATGTCTAGCGGGAGGTAGCTGTACCATTCGTTGACGGGGTGGCCTAAGGTGACGATGAAGAGTTTAGCCATCATTCGATCGCTGACCCTCAATGCTCTCATCACAGTTTGATAATGTGTCAAGTGAGCTCGCGGGTCATCAGATCCTACGTACTTCTCAAACTGCGGCATTGCGAAGTTTGGGGGCAGGCTGTCTTCATCCCCGACTATTTGTTGTGTAGGGTATGTGTTCCTTAGGTGGCCACCATGAATGGCCAAGAACTGTTGCCATAGTTCCACCATGCCAGGTTGTTGGAGGATGGCGTCCCCTGCGCTTGGATAAGGGGCATATTACCCCTAGGGATATGCCGCAAAGTGGGGTAATTGAGGTGCCCAGAACTATGAGGTGATAGACGTACTCCCGTTGGGAATAGGCTGTTGGTTCACTCCTTGGTAGGAAGGCCCTAATGAGAATGCTGGCTAGATAGTTTGTTTGGGAAAGAATTGACTTTGGTTCAACTGACTTTGTCTTCCCCCAAACTGATAAAAGGGTTGGGGGAATCGTGAGTGAAGTAGGAGGTCCCCATGTCAGATTGACATTGTTAAGGGTGACCTCTGGGTTGGACACTGCATTCTGGGTCCTCCCGAGGTGTTGTCGAATGAGCATAGCTAGCTGTTCGCTATTGGCAAAGGTGTTTATGGTAGCTACAATCTCGGCACTCACCGATGACTGCTGAGACCTTTGTCCCGTACGAATAGGGTGATCTTCCTTTGCACCTTCTCCTTGTGGACTGGCCATAATAGTGCGTTGAGCTCAATTTGAGTCTGAACCCGAGTCCTCACTTGAGTCAGTGTACAGAACCCCCTCCAGATTGCCCATAATTGGGGAAACACGGACAAGGTAGCGAACAGGCCTCTTCCAAGCCCCTTTGATACACGAGCAGAATATTAGACCGTGCATGTAAGATTCGTAATATGACTCATGATGCGGGTAATGCATGAGATTTTTAATGTTATGGCATTCATTCACAAGGGGTTAGCATGCCATGATGTGAAATAACATGTATGTCAATCCATTTGAAACAAACAGGTTAGTCGTTAGGTAAAAATGAAAACATGTGGAAATGAAAATCCAACAACGGGGGTTGGATTTGAGATTTGTATAATGTTGGTGTGACATCGTAATATGAGTGGTGTAAGTGAGTTGACTAAGCTACCTGTGTGGTAATAGGTCAATGGTTTGAAGCTTTGTACTATGACTAGGTCTCATGGAATGAGAATGTCAAAATTGTTTCGGGTAAGTGGTGTGACATACCCTAATAAAATGAAAATAACTACCGTATGTAGCTACCTAATGAATGATTTAGTAATTTTGCCCAATTAGGGCAAAGTTTTTGGATACCTGTGTGGTAATCACTATTTGAGGGTATGTGGTGATACGTGAATTATTGCCTTGTGTGGGTGAATGATTCGGGTATGAGGCGTATACCCTGGTAAGGTAAGACTTTTGAAGTAAGTTTGCCTCGTGTGGGCTTAGGTTAAGACATCAACTAGGATATCCTTTAATATGGAAAAATGGTTTTGGGTAGGTATTTACCCCGTTTGGGATTTTGGTGTGTATAATTGCCCTAGAAGGGCTGTGAGTTGGATGTCAAGTGGACATCTAATGGGTAATGTGGTGGAAAGGTTATTGCCCCTTGCGGGCCAAGTGCCGGATGTCAAGTTGACATCACGCAGTAAAAGTAAGGTATGTTTGCCACATACAGGCTAGTAGCGGGATGTCAAGTGGACATCTCACTGAAAAGGGGTAAGTGATATTCCTAAGTGGTTTTATGTTGTCCTAGGGTAACATGATCTATAGTCTCAACTATGCCTAAGTGTATGTGACCCCGATGATGATAATGTGATATGTACATTTAATATCATGAGTGGGTATGTTCAAGTGTCTTCACAAAAATTCATGGTTAGTATGACATTTGTACAATGACAAATCGAAAGTAGTACGCCATATCTTTCAACCATACAACTCCCGCATGTAGGGTTTTTGGCTAGTCTCTATCCTAAGTTTGGTTCATCTTAGGATCATGAAGATACTAAGGAGCGCACTTGTAGGAAAATATAATGCATGATCGTGTGTTTGGGTAACACCCTAGGGAAAATGCCTATGGTTTATTTACATGAAGGTTACAAATGTTTGTTGACGTAGAAGGTTCTTGTTGCGCTAAAATACACTCCAAGCCTCTCCCCAAATGGGTTGAGGGAGGTATATGCGATATGGTAACAAGTGCTCCACCCTCTCAAGTACTATCTTTTCTCAGGGAGGCAGATTAGTACCAGAGAGAGTTTCGCAGTAATAAGGGTACCTTAGACTTATGGGCTAATCCCCTCTACTGCAATGCATTACTATGAATATGTCATAATTAAGAGAAAACAGAATAATGTGATCAATAATTTTCGGCACTTATCCAAAATCTAAAACCCTTGAAAAACAAGTTTTAGAAAAATCCCCAGTGGAGTCGCCACTGTGAGCGGGAGACACAGAGCAATGGGATGAGAGCGAGTAAAATGATAGGCGTGGTCCACCGGGGTGTTTGAAAAAGGTGCACCAGGTCAGGGACCCGGGATAAAAGGTTGAAAGAGAAAAGCGAAAATGTTTTAGATCGGTTCGAACCCGAATCCACCGTCTCTTAGTGTGGAGTCACCACTTGGATTAGCTCTTTCCAGGAATTAGAGTCCTATGAGGCTTAACGTCTTGGGGACGGCCCCACTAAGACATAGAGATTCGGGTCCGGGATAATTTGCTTATTTCTCATTGGATCACATTAAATTACATCTACAAAAAACAATGTTCGTTTAATCGTGCATATTCGCTCTTAGGTCATTTTTGATTTTAAATGCATGATTCACGTTTTGTAAAATAAGCCATCTATAAAGCGGAAAAATAAACCATCCACAAAGCATTAAGTAAATGCGGAAAGTAAATGCGAAAAATAAATTCACAAGGCTTTCAAAAATCAGGGGATGCAACCACCCGCTAACCTATTTATTACATTTCCCAAAAAATTGAAATTCCGATACCTGAAGGAAAATTAAAATCCTAAGCATACATCAAATCCTAATCTACATGCATCCACAAAGGTTAGCAAAGGGGATAACATGTATGTTCAATTTTGAATTTAGTGAGGCCCGTGTGGCCTAAAAAAATCAATCGTGATATTGTATTTGTTATTTAAATAAAATAGTTCGTCTTATTAGCACATTAGTTGATCATTTTAATTAATGAAATTGCTCGCATGGTAAATTGGTGAGAGCTGTTATCCAGGAATTTGTTTTATTCCCTTAGTGGGGGTGTTCTAACATACATCTTTTAATAAAGAAAAAGATGAATAAGAATTACAGCAGTTGAAATAAAATAAAATGATAAAAATTCTAGATTCACAGATTAAATCAGAAGAAGAACTTAAACACTAAGCATGAGAATTGCAGTTCTAGGAACTCAGAGGCTTACCCTTACGGAATGAATCCACTTTGAAGATATCTGATTGGCCGTTGAAAATCATCCTCGTCCTTTATGTTTCGGTAAAAAATTGTGTAGGATGTCCAAAAAACAGTTCATCTTGTTCTAGGAAATTAAAGTCGTTCTAGAGCTATATTTTATTTGATAATTTTCAGGATCTTGTTAATCGAAAAAGACCCGACTATTTATAGGAAAATCCTGAAAAAACCAAAAATAGTAAGTTTTTCCGGCGAGGGGCCTCTGCGGAGAAAATCTTGGCGAGGCTCCTCGCCGTGTCCTTGGCGAGGCATCGCCAAGGACATTGGCGAGGCAAGCCTCGCCAAACTCTTGGAAAGGCCTCTCCAAGAGCTTGGTGAGGCTCCGGCCCTGGATTCAGTCCCCTCGGGTTTTCGATTTTGAATTTTTCTTGTATTTTTATATTTTTTATTTAATTAATTAATTTCTAAATAAAATTAAATAATTTTATTAAAAACAACTTTCTGAATTAGAGACAAGGAGGATTACCATAAGATACTGGAAAAAAATGTGTGATTCAAGGATAAAATCCTGAAAAAGCCATCATCATCGAATGCGCGAGCTGGTACAAAATCCCGTGCTCACAGCTGCCCCTCGTGTGATAATTGCTAGTTGTATAACCAGTATTATCACACAAAAAGAGCAGAGGGATTGAGAATATACCTTACCGGTGCTGCTAGTGACTTCTTGTTCCCAATTGGTGATAACGCAGGCCTTCTTTTCTAGCGCTGCATCTTCATAAGGTTGTCCGTTTCTTTCTTTGGAATCCCTTAGGTACTTGATGCCCCTTATGGGCGGGTCGACCGTTTCTTTCTACGGCATCCCTTTAATGGTTGGCAACCGTTTCATTCTTCGGTTGAGACTGTTTCATTCTTCAGCCATGAGATAACCGTTACCTTTTTCGGTTGTGTTTTGTATTTCCTTAATAGTATGTTGACTTTGTTCCTGACCGGTGCGGCTGGTGACTTTTTGTTCCCAATTGGTGATAACATAGGCCTTCCTTTCTGGTGCTACGTCTTCATAGGGTTGTCCATTTCTTTCTTCGAAATCCCTTAGGTACTTGATGCCCCTTGTTGGTGGGTCGACCGTTTCTTTCTACGGCGTGCCGGTTGTAGTCGGCAACCGTTTCATTCTTTAGTTGATAAATGAGGCAGTTTCTTTCTTCCGCCATCGAGATAACCATTTCCTCCTTCGGTTATGTTTTGAATTTCCTTAATAGGACATTGACTTGTTTCCTGTAACAAATCATGGAAAAGTATAATGGTAATACATTTTATGATGAATGTTTTAATTATTTGATTGAATTTATGCGAAGCAAAAATTTTTGCCCCTTCAATTAAAAAATTAAAACATGAGTTTAATAAAAAATTCGGTGATGTCCCGAGAACCACTCCGTTGTAGGAGGCTTTTGTTGCAATGTTGACTTTAGGCTTGATTATACCATTGTCTTGATTGTAGGTTCCTCATGTAGGGGTGGAGTTTCTTGTTTATCAGGATAGTGTTGCCCTAGTTTGGCATCGTCTTTACCTGTAAATGACGTGATGCGAATGTAATGTATGCATGGTTTTATGCGTGAACAATTTTTATCATATGATGTATGTTCGTCTGTTGTAAGTGTCGTGGGCTTCGTTCTTTGAAGAGCCTTCTCTTGTGCTGATGCATGGTTTCCCCTAGGGTTTGTCTTGTTAGGGATTCCATGGATGACTCCCTCAAAGCGATGACCATGGGTTCGTTGAATCAGATTCGAGTTCATAGCTTGGATCTGTTTTGAGTAAAGTCTGGATGAATCGTTGATCTCGCATTGTGTCTACGATGATCGCTTGGAAGCCATTTGCCTGAAGTGTTGAAAGCATATGATGCCTCGTACCTTTCCGAGGAGGAGCTGATGAACTTGATATTGGTTCTAATTTCTGCATCAATCGCCCTTACGGGTTTTCAATCTATCGAACCTTGTCCTTATTTTTGCCTAGATCACCCTTTCAGGTTTTCAATCCAACAGACTCATTTTTCTTTATTATATATATATTTTTATTTTTTGGATGTTTACTTGCGACATTCTACCATTGGCATGCAAGCAATCAAAATAAACATATACATAAAGATTCAGCAAAAATGACAATTCATTGATGAACTTAATAGGGGGTATAAATGTTTCAAATGATTTGACTCCTTCCATCAATTAACCTTTTCAGGCTTTCTAACCAATGTGGTTCTCTTGATGTCCTACGTTTTGCTTGAGTCGCCCTTTTCGGGTTTTCAACTCAGCGGACTATTCTTTTTATGTTTTGAAAATAGACCCTAATTTTTGCTCAACTAACTGAGTGTTAACTGACTGGAGAAAATCTTGGCGAGGCTCCTCGCCGTGTCCTTGGCGAGGCCAGCCTCACCAACTTTGACGAGGCTACAGCCCGGGATTCAGTCCCCTCGGGTTTCTGTTTTCGAATTTTCTTGTATTTTCTTATTATTTATTTAATTAATTAATTTCTGAATAAAATTAAATAATTTTATTAAAAATATCTTTCTGAATTAGAGACGAGGAGGATTCCCATTCGGATACGTTAGGATACTAAAAAAAAATGTGTGATTCAAGGATAAAATCCCGTGCTCTCACTTGTGCTAATGAAATCCTGCTGAATTACTCTGAGGGAAAGCACGTATTAACTAGTTATGTTCTCAATTTAGATGCTAGGTTTCTTTTATAAGCTTTATAAACCTAAAAGCATCTATGAAACATTTTAACTTAGATTATATCAATCATGACATGCTTAGAAGATCCTTAGGTTAATTTTAAGTTTTGAAATTCTACCTTGCAACATTTGCATATTCAATTACTGTCTTGAATAATTAATAAAGTCACTTGCTCTTACTGCAAGGGAAAAAATCATAACAAAAAGGTATGTCGCAAGAGAAAGGTAGATGAATCAGCTCAGGTATTATTAGTTGTTTAATGTTAGCCAATATAAATGTTTATGGTGTTGAATATATAATGTTTAATGTGTATAATACAACTAGGGGAGTCACTGCTGCTGGGGGAGCCAATGTAAGTGGGGGAGCCACTACTGTAGGGGGTGCCACTATTCATGTGGGAGCCAATGTAAGTGGAAGAGCCACTTCTGTAGGGGGAGCCAATGAAAGTAAGGGAGCCATTGCTACTAGAGTAGGGGGTTCAAAAAATAAGAGAAAATCACCAAGCGCGGTTGTATCAAAGGTATGTGGTTTCATTTTGATTTAGCTGATACTTAGTATTGTTTAGTGGTTTAGGAAAATAAATGCATTATCTATTTAATGGTATGGTTGAAGTTCTGCTACCGAATAAATGAATTTTCTATTTAATTGTGTGGTTGAGGTTCTGCTACTGAATAAATGCATTATGTATTTGTAGTCTGTCATTTCGAAAAGGCAGTTGATGCAGAAAAATGTTGCAAGTGGGTATGGGGTTTTTGTTTTTGAGAAAACAGCCTGGACTTGTATGCAGGTAATTAGTTGTATTTGTATTTATACTTGTAGGTAATTTGTTTTATTTGTAGTTATTGTGTAATGGCTTCTATGTTGTAGAATGAAAACCCACAAGATAATAGGGTTATATCAACTGGTGTAGGCTAAGTGAAGTTCTCAACTGTGGTGACTGGTGATCTTGGATAAAATCTAAAAAAACCTAAGTTGAAAGGCAAGCAAGCAGTGACTCAAGCAGATTTGGTGCATATGGGAGTAAAAACATTTGCAAGCATAAGAGTTGGTGTAGCTCAATACAAATAAACCTAAGCATAGTCTACTCAACCTACTATAGAACAAAGAAACAAGGCTACAGCTAACAAAGCAGCTACAAAAAAAATTTAGTAGCTAAGAAAAAGGAAGCTGCTATTGGTGTTGTTTCAACCTCTCAACCAATAGGCAAGATGACAAGTAGTAAGGTTGCTACTATTATTTCAACCTCTCAACCAAGAGCCAAGATGACAAGGAGTAAGGCAGATATTGGCTCTAAACCAACACCATTGTGGACATTCTTATTTTCTATAAAATATTTGTTATATTGGTTAGTAGATGTGCCGCTGCTGCTAGTACTTTTTTTCATCAGTCATTTAAGATAATGTATGTTTTGGTTGGTCTATATTTTTGACAATTTGATGTTACTTAGTAATTTAAGACAATAGCTTGCAATTATGCTTGGACAATGTGTAACAAATTGGAATGTTTAGTGTTACTTAGTACCATTTTAATGTCATTTTGCACAAATTCAGTTTCAACACTAATGCCATTAATTCCATTATTTTCAGCATTTCAATTCATACAAAAAGTGTCAGATTACATAACCACTACTCAACTAGAAAAAATTGATTTCATCACTTCATTTCGTTCAACAAATGGCATATTACATAACCTAAACTGATTAATTATAACCAGCATTACATTGCTGCAATTATAACAAAACAGAGCATAATTGCAGAATAAAACCTCAATATAAATCCCCATATCATCTTTTTTCGTCCATTCCCTTCCATTATGTCATCTCCTTTACTTAATTTCTTCAAACACTTGTTAATTAATTCTCTACGCTGCTCATTAACGCACAAATCATACCACGCGAGAAATCCACAATTTATTTGTCTCGACTTTGTCTGTACAGAGAGAGAGAGAGAGCAATGAGTTTTATAGAATCGCTCATATAAACTCAAAATATTCCATAACCAAGGGACTAAGTTACTCACCCCATAGTTTCTGCAACCAAAAAACCTTCTTCTTGGGTTTGCACAACTCCTCAAAACTCGTAGAATTGAAAATTCACAACACATACATGTTGGAGTCTTGAATTCTGTTGGTCCATCTCGAGGGGAAATTGTTTTCAGACGAAGAAGAAAGAAACTAAAGAACAACCACAGAAATTTCTTACCTAGGGAAGAGAATAAGAACGAAGAACATAAGTGGGGTTTTTGTTTTGTTCTTGTTTTACAAATAAATTCAACTAGGGTTTTTGCCTATTTAATCGATGATTTTTTCTCGGAAATCCCCATCGAAAAATACATACTATTCCTTCTTTTCTATCGAATGATCATAACACCCACCCACATTCCACAAAATTGTGCACAACAAATAACAACTAATAAATAGACCAGCAATCCCATAGAAAGACATCACGATCCCTTGTGGAAAAAAAGTATTTGCTGAGAGGGAAATACAGATATGAAACTTTTTCCAAGATAACTTGAAAATTCCAACCAATGAAAAACCCAACGAACCTAAAAAAAGTATAAAAGGCCAGCAGAAATTACTTATTTTTCAAGACCTCGCTATAAGTTCTATCCATATATGTTTTGATCGCCAACTCATACTAGATCCAGTTACTTTTTATTGGTAGTGTGAGTTTAAAATTTATTTTTCATTTTAAATTTTGTTTTTGGTCAAAGGTTCAACTCACGCGCATATGTAAGTCAGCAAATGCAGAATCAGTAGACACGTCAGCAATGGGGTGTTATATTGTACGTTTTTGTCAACATAAGGGTGCTAAGTTGTACAATGAAAAGGTTGGGGTGGCACTTGGCTTTTTCTGCTAACTTTGGGGGATAGCTATGTATTTGGCCTAAAAAAACTAAATTTACTCTCATAAAACCCTAAAAATATAACGAGGCCCCGTAACACATGGGGACTTGAGGAGTCGCTCGTGGTGCTCCTGCTATTGAGCCGGCCATGTTTGAGGTTGGTTTCACTTTTCAAATACAATATTTTTTTAAATTATTTCTCTTCAATCAGAAGTTAACACATGACATTTAGGAAGTAAAGTTGTCCACTTTTTGAAAGTTGTAGCAGCTACGTGGTCATTTTGAAAATTCAAGGGGATGACGAGTTTTTTGGCATTATATGGGGTATCTACCGATGTATTAAGCCTTTTATGTATTACCACTAAATCTTCCTACCATCCTCCTAACTTGGTAAAAATGCACTTACGAGCCCCTCAATATCATATGTCAAATTGTGATTGGTTTAACTTTTCAAATATAATGACTTTTTTTATTTTTCTCTCTTCAATCATAGGATGTAGAACCGATAAAGATTTTTTTTATTCATCCCCACACTATCTTCCATGAAATTTGATGTTCATTTTTCAGTATACATACTGAAAATAAATTAATTTGTTTTATGAATATATGATTGATCTGTTCAAGATTGATCGTTTCCTATATTTAGATACCATTTTTTAGCAGTCGATGGAACTCTACCTTACAAAATTTAATTGATGAATTTTTTTTATGAAAATTATGTTTATGTGTTGACCACAATATTGTTTTTAAAAATCGACAAGTTCATTCTTTTGGACTTTTCATTTTTTCATTTTTGTTCCCATTCTGCAGCCTTAAATCTTTAATTAAATTTTAAATCTTTTCGAATTAGTTTCAGATTTTCAATTTAGTCCACTTTATGAGTGGCAGTAGAATAGGAAGTTTTTTTTTTTTTTTGAAAAACTCCCGGAGAGTCGGTGTAACTCTCCGAAAGCAAAAGGTTTGAGGCGGGAGAAAATTTTGGGGCGAGGTCCCCAACTAGGTTGGTTTCCGCGCTTGCCTACAAAACTCCCGACTCTCTTTTATTAATAAAATAGTTACAATTCTCGAGAAGAGAAAAGTA
>CATIWQ010216900.1:0-32323 GCA_949673415.1 Euphorbia schlechtendalii
AAATACGCATTATGACACATAGACATATCATAAACTTCGAAATAGAAAGTATAAGTAGAAAGCAAAGCAAAGTTGTAAGGTATGCAAGTGAAAGCTAAAGTTGATCAAACTGTATCCACTCTTTAATGGGAGTCATCAATTCCAGCAATTCATGCGTCTACTTTGAATTCAATCTTGGCCCGTGCAAAACCTCTGCTAGGATGCTATTCTTTGCAAATATCGAACAAACGAATATTGAAGAATGACAACTTTTATTGATAAGTGATTTGCAAGTACACTTATACAACAATCACTCGAGAATATAGAGAAATCAAGTTATCGAAACATTCACTTAAACATTTTCTCACTAACACTTATAAACTTAGCGAATTCTCTATCTAAACACACACTGTATTTCACTCATACACTCCAATGTTTTCCCTTTGTGTCACGGCACTTTGAATCACAAAATTTGTGAGGTTTTGAAGCCCTATTTATACTATTTGAAGGGTTGTGTCTATCCAAACGAAGAGCCATATCCATTGGTGAATTATTTCATCACTTCATTATGATTGGTTGAGAAGCTTCAATCTGATGAACAATGGATAGGTACCTTTTCATGATTGGTTGACTTCAAATAGTTATCTATTCATTGGTAGTTGATGGCAATTGATCATGCTTATCTCGCGGTTGGTAGTTAAGAAGATAAAACCAGAAAACCATCCAAGTTGCAACCACGATATATAAGTCACGATTGTGAATCTTTGATTGGAAGAATTCTATTCTGAAGAAGACTAGGTCGCTATCGTGAATGGTTGTCACGACCGTGAATTTCATTTTTCTTCAAAATTCTCCTTGTGACTTCATCGATCTTTGACAGCTTCGATCCTAAGCCAAATCTTTAATTTCCAAGCATCTTTTTGCACTTTTTTCACTCTTCTTTCATAGAATTCCACTTTTGATTATTTTTCTCCCTAGATTTACCTAGTATCTGCATTTGCATAAAAAACTACATACCACGTGAAATATTTTATATGAAGTATAAAAATGACTTAAATTATAATGTTTAGTGTGTAAAATTAATATGATAATAAGTGTAATTATACACTTATCAGAGGGCTTGAGGTTAAGGTGACATATATGTGATGTCGAGGGTTGTGTTTGTCAATCCACTTGGAACAAATAGGTTGATTGCCATAATACCCGTGTGGTAGTAGGCTTGGGGTTGAGGTGTGACTCATGTTTTGCCAATCCATTTGGAACAAAACAGGTTGACTTCTGTAACACTCGGGTGGTAAAGTGTGATTTATGTTTGCCAATCCATTTGGAATAAACAGGCTAATTGCCGTAATACTCATGTGGTAAAAAGTCGGTGATGATTTGTGTTTGCCAATCCGCTTGGAACAAACAAGTTGATTGCCATAATACCCGTGTGGTAATAGGCTTGGTTTAAAGTGTGACTTATGTTTGCCAATCTAATTGGAATAAACAAGTTGATTACTGTAATACCAGTGAGCTAAAAGGATGGGCTTTTTGGGAGTTCGTAACTGTGGCTCTTTCTCATGTCGTGAGGTGGCTTTGTTCATCTTTCACAAAATTGTGTGAGTTTGAGTAAATAGTGCATTTTACAGTGTGACTCTTAGTATAGTGGGTTTGTTTCCCCAAATGGGCAGAGGTTTGGGTGCCAAGTGGGTACAGTTATAGCCAAGAATGATTCTATTCTAGGTGACGCTATCTTATCGCATCATCTAATTCTAGGTTCAAGGTCGGGTAGAATGGTGTGTTATACCCTAGGCTTAGAAGCCCATGATTCTAAGCGGACAGAGGTTTGAGTGCTTAGTAAGCACTATCTTAAACATGGGTGGTCCTAATCCTAGGTGACACTATCTCATCGCATCTCTCTAACTCTAGGTAGACGGTGTCGGGATAATGACATGTGTGTGTATAATTCATGTCTGCACAACAAATCGTGGGTCAGTATGATGCTTTACATTAAATAAACGTGGTAATGTGGTGAACACATAGCACACAACGTATTACTTCCAACCTTATGTCTCCCACGTATAAGGGTTAGGCTTCTAAATCTAGGCTTGGGTCATCTTAATACTATAAAGTATTAAGGAGTGAACCTGCACAAAAGATGCATTTGTTTTGGTAAACCTAGGGGAAGTATCTACGATTTCCCTATATGTGTTCGGTCATGGGTTATTGATGTAGAAGGTTCTTATTGCACTAAGATACACTCTAAGCCTCTCCCCAAATAGGTGCAAATGAGGGAGGTACATGCGATATGGCAACAAGTGATCCACCTGCTTAAGTATCCTTGGTCTCTATGGGATCACAAGTGATACTTTCATAAGCTTCACGTAATAGGGGTACCCTAATCTTAAAGGCTAAGCCATCTAATGCATATGCTTTCGTTCAATATTTTAAATGTGGATTAACTCATTTGACGACTTTTCAATACTCATCCAAAATATTATAAACTTGTAAGTTTATAAAAAAGATATTCCCCAGCGGAGTCGCCATTGTGAGCGGATGACGTTCCACCTGCGTGGTCGCCGTGAGGCGCCGACCCCGTGAGATGGGGCATGGGCTTTTCGAATGGAGTAAGTTGCGCTGCTCGGTAAAAAATGGTTGCTTTTGGAAAAGCGTATTGGAAAAGAGTGTTTTACTTTGAAAAGTGTTTTTCAACCTTTAAAAGACTCGAGATCAAGATCTCTAGTCTATGTTACAGAGTCGCCACCCGGATCAGCTCTTCCGGGAAAATTTGGTACAACTTAGATCCGTTTGCCTAATCCGTACCACAAAATAGATATTCGGGTCCGGGATGAGTTATCTATTTCGTCATCATTCGAGTTAAATTACACAAGGAGAGAAACCACGTTTATAATATTCGAACTAAACTAGATATTTTCAGTTTATTTTTATCACATGCATAAAACGGTAAGTAAATTGCGGAAAGTAAACATGTAGGAAATTAAATGTGCCTATTCTAAGGGGAGATTAATTACATCATTGGGTTTGGGGTTGAAAAATCTCCTAAATACATCAAAATCTAAGGGATACAATCACCTAGAATACATCGATATCTAACAAATATTACATCTGATTTTGAAATTGAAAGCGATACCCGAAGGAAATTAAACCTTAACATACGTATATCCTAAACTACCAGCATCCACAAAGGTTAGCACAGGGGATATTCCACAACACAAATATGTACCATGTATGCTCAATTTCGATTTTGACAAGACCCATGTGATCGACGTAAAAACAATGGAGATTTCGAAGTTCTTATTTTATGAAAATTGTTCATTTTTATTTTCAACTATGTTGGTCATTTTTATTAGTGAAAATGCCGCATGTTATACTGTTGGGTCGGTTATCCGGGAACTTGAGTTCCCTTCATGTGGTTGACCTAAAATATCATTTTGAAACATAAATCTAGGCCAAGCATGCATAACATAGGCATCGTATAGGTTAACAACGGTAACGATGTAATCCATATCGTTACAGATTTCCCTGTGACGGGAGATATAGATATGAATGGCCCGAAGCGCTTCCGTTGCTACTCCAAACCTCAATCAACATATTAATACATTTATAAATCATGTATAAATCCTAAATAATTAAAATTTAGAGGTTTGTTACCCCCAATTATTCATTTTCAAACTCAGAAGGGTCTCAGCGGGTCGTTCCAGGCTCAAACTATTCGAAACGGAGCAAAACAAACCAAAACTGCATTCTACCAAAGCCAATGTCTTTAACAACATTAGGCAATGTCAATAATGATATCGTCATGTCATTAACAACATTAGGTGATGTCATTAATGACATCGAGTTTCCATACTTGCATGAAACACACAGAAATAGCAGAAAACAGCAAAATAAAAATCCAAAACTTGAAATGATCATAACTTTTGCTATACTTAACCGATTTGGATGATCTTTAACATTCCAAAAAGATCAATATGTTTAGAATATATTTATCTAAACAAAACACTTAAAAAGATTTGAAATAATACTGGAATTCCTGGAAAATAGATTGGTGTGTGAAAATAGAAATAACCGAAAACAAAACGACACCTCAAAAAGAAAAGCATGTAAATGTAAGAAAAAACTCTAGGAACTCAGAGGCCTACCCATTAGTCATGATACCACTTTATTTAAGGTCCATGAAGGCCTCTAGGAAGCTCTCCTTATTTCTTTGATCCAGTTTTATGACTTTTTTGACGAAAATGAAGAGTAGATGTCTACTCTTTGAGGGAAGGCAGAACTTCTAGGATATGATTTGTAAAAAGAGGAAGAGAGAAGGTAGAATTCCTTCTTCCTCTGAGTTTTAAAACTTAAAAACACTCTAAAACACCAATTTTTTTGGAAACTTTTGAAAAAAAAAATCTTTTGTTTTTGGTTTTCTTTTCCTTTTCTAAAGAAAATCCTGAGTCCCTTCTCCTGGAACTCTCCCTTTCTATGGCTAGAACTCAGCTCCATTTTAAGAGAGAGCTCCCCTCAATCCAAAAAGCAATCCATGTTTTATTTTTTATTTTTCCCTTTTTTCAACTTAATTCCTCATCCCTATGCAAATGTTGGGGGCCAAAGTCTTTAATGGGACGTGGTAGCTATATTTCAATGATGGAAGCCGAGCAAGTTGGAAAATTTTGAATTTTTGGCTGAAAAAGTCCAAAAAGTGCAATTCTGGTTCTGCTGTAACGACATTGCATGGCAAGGCTGGGTTTTTATTTTGGGCTTGGGCTTTTTTAAGAAAAGGAAGCCTAAAGAAATAAGGCGGATGATTCCTAGACAATTTCAAGACCCTACAAAATGTGAAAAAACTAACAAGGTAAAATTACAGCTTCATCATCGAACTCGTGAGTCGGCCTTAAAAATCTCATGCTCACAGTTACGTTTTCTTAGGTACCCATGCTCTCGAGCTAGGTCCTCCCTTGTTAGCAGTTCTTAGGTTACTCTAATCATACTCGTCATACTAACCATTTTTATCCCTATAGAGTACTGTAATATGTCCAGCTTTTCCACAAAAACCGCACACTATTTTTGCTTTGGGCTGGCTCGCTTTCTTCTTTTTAGAGGAATTCTTCCCCCTTAGAATTGCAAGTCTGGTTATTCATAGTTTGATTGTTGGTTAGAGGAGGAACATGCTCCTTTTTTAAAGTTGTTATCTCAGTAGTCAACTCATCTAATTGCTTAGTGAGATTGCTGGCATGTCAGTCCTGACACTCGGCTTTTTCTTGAAGAAAGCGGGTATAAAGAGATAATGAAGCAATAGCTTCTTCCTGGTCTTCACTTCTCCTCACTAGCTCTTTGATGTTTTTACCTAACTTGTTAGTCAGTTTCATGACATCAAAGAGTACATTGGCGAATTCTTCTAATGGAAAAGGGATTTTAGTATGTACCTCAGTTTGAGGGGATTTCCCTTTGTTGTGCTCAGCTTCAGAGTCAGCACCGGTTTGACATCTACCTGAGGTAAATGCTGAGCCTTTGCCCCTTTCATTCTCAATGGCAATCAAGTAGAGGTTAGCGAAATTGGTTGCTTCTTCATCGGATGATGAAGATTCTTCTAAATCGCTCCAGGTGGTTGCAAGTGCCACATTCTTCTTTGCGAACTTCTTCTTGTATATGTCCTTCTTGATCTTTGGACATCTCGATTGGATGTGGCCTTTTTCTCCATAGCCAAAACATTTGATATCTTTATTGTGTTCCTTCTTGAGCCCTTCCTCAGCTCCTCATTGGTGCTGAGTTGACATGATTTTAGTGGAAAAATTTTCTTGTTGAACTTCTCACCATTCTTCATGATACATTTGAAACGCCTAGTTAGAAGGGCCATTTGCTCATCAAAATCGCAACTTGTGGACTCATCATAGGAATCAGCTTTTCAGGATAATGGCTTTGCCCTCTCTTTCCTTGCCTTTACTCCTTTTAGAGTTATCGGTGTATTTCCTCTGTCTCATCTCTTAAGTCAGCAAGGTACTTATCAACTCATCATAGCTGTAGGTCTTAAGATCATGAGCCTCCTCGATCGCTCTCTTCTTGATATCCTATACTAAGGTAAGAGTACGAAGAATCTTCTTCATCAATTCCTCCTTAGTGAACTCCTTGCCAAGACGCTTCAATTCATTAACGATGTTTATGAACCTGGTATTCATCGCCTGAATACCCTCGCTGGTACCCATCTAGAACACCTCATACTCTCTCAGCATGAGGTTGATCTTGGACTCCCTGACCTTATCCATTCCTAGATAAATAATCTCCAGCTTCTTCCAAATTTCTTGCACGGTCTCACATCTCTAGACCTTGTTGAACTCTGTAAGATCTAGCACGCAATGTAATTAATTGATGGCTGTGGTGTTCTCTTTGAAAAACCTTAGATGAGCATCATCATAGTCTTCTAGATCGACCAGAACACATTGCCCATTCCTCATTATAGTAGGAATTGGCAGGCCAAGCTCAATAACAAGCCATGCTTGCATGCTTTGTGATTGAATAAAGTTTTTCATGCGATTTTTCCAAAATGTGTAATGATTACCGTCGCATAACGATGGCCTAGTTACAGATATTCTCTCCTTAAGGAGCACTGTCTGTCTTGAGCCAGAACTGTAGCTATTGTAAGCCATTTATGGATCTTTAACTCAAAGCCTGTTAGTCAATAAGAAGAGCACTTGCTCTAATACAACAACAGAAGAGGGTAAATGCAGTTCTTGGTTACTTTTTAAAATTTATGAAAATCTGTTTAACCAAATTCAGTTTTTAAATGCGTGCTGAGTGAACTATGTTGAGCGGGTCTAAAAACTTTTAAACTGCTCAGCTTGTTGGCACAGTTTATCTTCAACTCCGTGCTGAGTACTCTACTCAGCTCGGATTGTTTTTGCAAGAAAAATTATTAAAACAGAAAGAATGATGGATGAGATATAAACACAATAAAGGCGAAAGCTAATGTTAGTACTTCAACACTTGTGATTTTATCTTGGTTCAGCCACTAGCCTACCTCCAGTCCCCGGATACCTTTTCGGAGCTTAAATCCACTAGTGGTACGTTCCTTACTTAGGCAAAGAAGCCTTTACAGTGGGTAGAAGCGATTGCAAACAGTACCTCCTTTCTAACTACCTCTAAAACTCAGTTTAGGTACCCTTCCTAAACTGACACTCGTATTTATAAAAAGATTGCAAACTAAAGAATTCAACTTATAGAATGTTGAATCCTTTACAAGGTTAAATCGTAAGTGATATTCTCTTTATTACAAACAGATTGAGACAATGAGGGCTCGTTTGGTTGGCGGAATAGCTATTCCATGGAATAGGAGAAAAACGAATCCAAAAAGGTGGAGTGTTAGCTTGGAGCCCGTCGTTGAGATGGAATAGCTATTCCTAGCTATCATATAACTCATGGAATAGCTATTCCTTCTCGAGGGGAGGAATAGCTATTCTATGAGTTATATGATAGCTAGGAATAACTATTCCATCATGATGACAGATTTTAGGCAAACACTCCACCTTGTTCCATTCATTTTTCTCCTATTCCGCGGAATAGCTACTCCGCCAACCAAAAGAGGCCTGAGTGTTTTTTTATTGCTTGAATTGGAATTTCTTGAAGATGTGAGTAAATGAACAGAATTTCAGCTCTTAAAGAAATTCGAGGTGATTCACCAAGTTTGAACTTCTGCTCCAGTCTTCTATATATAGTTGAAGCTCTTGGAATTTACCGTTACAAACTACTCGTCCTGACAGCTCTTCAATATCTCTTCTCTTCAAATCTTTCAATCTTCCCATTAGAGACAGATTCTAGGACATTTATAGATAAGATAGAGATTTTGAACATTGAAGCTCAATATAATTCCATTGTCAAAAACTCGTTTGTCTTCAAGCAATCCATTCTGATAGAGAGGTGCGCGAGATGAAACATGGACTTTCTGACGTTTGCAGGCGGAGACATTGAAAAACGGTGCATATCAAAGGATTCCTTTTATCTTAAATTTTAGTGAGGAATCTCCAACATTCCGTACTGACACCTTTTGAATGTGAGAACCATAGGAATATCTTCTTTAATTTCAGTGCTTTTTATCTTGAAAAGGATCAACGGTATATTTCGTTTCTCATAGAAAACGTTAGCAGCACAAGAGTCAAATATTCTCTAAGTGTCTAAGGAAAACAACTTTTTATTTCTAAAAAGCTAACTCATCATAGTTGAGTAGATATCCTTATAAACTACGTCATACTAATCATAACTCATCTTTTCTTACTCTAAGCCGTAACCTAATTAATTACTCAATGAACTGAGTTGTTTTTCCTTAAACAAACTCAAGTAAACTTCATTAATTAAGAGTATACTTAGTACTTAATTAATTTCACTACCCTAGTCAGTTTGTTATTTCCAAAATGTTTAAGTACTGTTAAGTACTTTTAACTTAGGTTTAACATGATATTTTCTTCAGCTATCAAGAAGTGTTTAACAAGCCAAAGAGGATAGAGCACTTCGAATTCATGGACAAACCTGTGGGGAAACCTGCCAAAGGGAATTAATACGAGAAGATGACTATGAGATGATAATGATGTAATAATTTATCTTGTAGAAACTTTTCCCATGAGGCTATTTAAATTTTTGAATAAATTGAACTTTGTTTACTCGCTTGATATCCTATCGATTGACATCACGCATTCTCATAAACATATGCATAATGTTTTTTATCATGTATGACACATCATGTCATGAAATTAATTTGGGTATAAATGGATCCCATACAATTATAATAAGTTCAAATGATTTGATTCTTGAGGGAAAGTGAGAGACAAACACAGGTACTTACACAAGGTGTGATAGCATTTACTTGATAAAAATGTAAGGTCGATGGGAATGTTGCCTCCACTAACTATTAAATCAAGCAAAGTAAAAATGATCGAAACCAAAATGGACCAAAAAGTCAATAGAGAAAAATAAAGTTACAACCGGTGCAATAGGCTTACATAATGCTAGTGCCAAAGACACAAAGAAGGAGTCAGATCGTTGAGCACGTCAATAACTTCATCACATGGCTCACCACCATTTGTGGGTCAATCATTACACCAATGAAGGAATATCATTAAACATAAATTTTTCACCCTCGATGAAATCAAGCTACCGAATCCAAAGTCTTTTGATCCCCAACATATCACATATCATTGGAGAATAATTGAATTCATAAGGAAACCTTGATGATCAATACCCATCATCGCATACAAAGCATTATGAGCATCAACCAATCAATCTGAGATGCTGAGTAAGATAAAAATTGAAGTTGTGGACATGGATGACAACCAATTTATCAGTCAAATCAACCAAGACTGGCACAATCGCTATTACACATAGATGAAAGAAATAAATTGGGTAAAAAAGCAGTACCAATAAAAAAAATAAATTTGTAATTAACTTGTCAATTAGGACTCTATTAGTTGAGCAAATTAGGGCCTCTTTTCATAATGAGAAAGAATAGTTCGCTGAGTTGAAAACCTGAAAAGGGCGGCTCAGGAAAAACTTAGGACATCGAGAGAACAACATTGATTAGAAAACCTGAAAGGACTAATCGATGGCAAGAGTCAAATCATTTGAAACATTTATATCCCTGTTAAGTTCATCAATGAATTGTCATTTTTGTTGAATCTTTATTTATATGCTTATCTTGATTGCTTGCATGCCAACAGTAGAATATCGCAAGTAAACATCCCATCACATCATGGTTCAACAAAAATAAAAATAAAAAATAAAAAATAATATAAGAAAATGAAAAGAAAAGATGAGTCTGCTGGATTAAAAACATGAAAGGGCGGTCTAGATAAAAATTAAGACAAGGTTCGATAGATTAAAAACCCGTAAGGGTGGTCTATGCAAAAAGTTGAACCAAATATATATCAAATTCATCATCTCATCCTCGGAATGGTATAGGACATCATTTATCTCTTCCAGAATTTAGGAAGAATGTCTCCCTCGTAAAACTTCAGGCAAAGGTACTTCCAAGCTCTCATTATCAACTTCAAAGTAAGCACCGCCTACATGGTTTAGGATCAATGACTCATCTGGATCCTCTTCAAACTAGATCCAAGCTTTAAACGCGAATCTGATTCATCCAACTATTGGTCATCACTCTAAAGGAGTCATCCATTGAATCCCCAACGAGATAAATCTTAGGTGCACCCATGCACCAGAAAAAGAAGGCTCTTCAATGAATGAAACCCACAATACCTACAAATAGATGAACATGTATCATGTGATAAATATTATCCATGCATAAAATCATGCATACATTACATACACATCACGTCATTTACAATTAAAGACGATGCAAAACAAGGGCAATACCATCCTGGTAAACAAGAAACTCCACCTCAACTTGAGGAACCTACAAACGCCAAGAAGGATGATGGCCCACTCAATCCTAAAGTCAATTCAAGCCAACCTAGGCCCCGTTCAAGAAACATTGCAACATCACATCAGAAAAGCCTCCTAAAATAACGAAGTGGTCTTCGAGACATCCCCGAGTTCTCATCAAACTCATTTCTTCATCATGTTTTAATTTTTTTTGAAGGGACAAAAATTTTTACTTCGCATAAACTCAATCAAAAAATTAAAACATGTGTCATAAAATGTATTAACATTATACTTTTCTCTTATTTGTCATAGGAAGCAAGTCAACATCCTACTTAGGAAATTCAAAAAAAAACCAAAGAAAGAAATGGTTATCTCAATGGGGTCGCCTTTGAAATTGATTCAAGCACCTTACTCCAGCAGTTCCAATGGTCAAAGCCAACTGAAGGTCAACTCACAAGGGACACACAATGACTGCAACCGAAGAAAGAGATGATTGTTGACTACTAAAGAGACACCGTAGAAATAAATGATCGACCCGCCCGCAAGGAGAATCAACCATCAAGGGATTCCGAAGAAAAAACAAATAATCTTATGATGATACGACGCTAGAAAGGAAGGCCCATATCATCATCGATCGAGAATAAAGAAGTCACCAACCGCACCGGTCTGGTATATTCTCAATCCCTCTGCTCCATTTCATGTAATCTTTCTAGTTACATAACCAACAGTGATCACACGAGGGGGAGTTGTGAGCATGGAACTTTATACCAGCTTTCGCGTTCAATGATGACAGTTTTTCAGGATTTATTCCCTGAATCACACAAGTTTCGACTGTCCAAAAAATCTTCAAATGGGAGCTCTCCGAGTAAAAAAATCACATTTCGGGCTCTAAATAAATATTTATGACCGTAAAAAAATGTTTAAAAGCCTTAAGTGAAAATTTAATGGCTAAAAATATTTGTAAGGACCTAAATAAATTTTTACAGGTTTAGAATAACTTAATTAAATCGTTTTTTAAAAGAAGAAAATATATATAATATATATATTTAAAGAAAAAGAAAAAGAAAAATATATAATAAAAAATAAATCCATGCTAGCCTTGCTGCTAAATCGATTTTTTTTAATTCCCCTATAAATACGGGAAATTTTCAGCAGAAAAGGGACCGAAAAATTTATAAAAAATATTTTTTTCTCTTGACAAAGATAGAGGAATTTTTACTGAAAAAATATTTTTTTCTAATGAAATAATTCTAACTTTTCTATCTTTCTTTTAAAAATTTTTTGATTATATTTAGGTCCAAAACAAGTTTGGGTTTTGAATTTAATTATTTTCAAATCAATTTCTTTCATATTTTTCTAAAAAATCCTCAGATATCCTCGGATCTAAAAAAATTTAGAGGCTGAGTTTGATTATTTTTAGGATAAAAATAACACAATTTTCACACTAATTAAATCAAAACGAATAAGGAACGCTCGGATTCGTCGAAGTGGATTCGTGACAAAAGGGTAAACCTCTGAGTTCCTAGAGCTGATTTTTCCTGTATTTTATATTATGATATATATTTTTATTTTCTCCTAAATTTTTAAATGCGCTCGATTTTCGTTATTGACCTAAGATTTATTTTATTCCTTTTTATTATTTAAATTTTATTTTATTAATTATTTTTATTTATTTAACTATTATTTTTTTTATTTTATTATGTAACTTCTTTTACGCTTTTGACTTATTCTTTTAATTTATTTGATTGTGAGACTTTTTGTAATTAAATACATGTTAGAATAACCACGTGAAGGGAATTAAAATTAGTCATGTTTAATAGACCTCTCATTTTGCCATGCCATCATTTTGCTTAAATAAAAATGAACAACATATCTGTAAATAAAATAAATTGTTTTCTTCCAAAATAAGAATATTTAATCTCCAATTTTTTAATTAAGTTACACGAGCCTCGCCAAAATAAATCGAGTATATTTGTAAATATTTATGTTGTGCTATATCTCATGTATTAACCTTTGTGGATGCAGGTAGATTTGGTTAGATGTATGCCTAGAATTTTATTTTCCTTCGGGGTATTGCAACTATTTTTAAAGGAAATGTAATTAATAGATTAGGAGGTGGTTGCATCCCCCGAGATTTTGTAATTTGCAATTTTATTTTTCGGCATTTATTTACTGCACTATGTATGTATTTATTACTTTTCGCATGTGCGATAAATCATATCACAAACACGAAATTGATATAAGTTTGAATATGCATAATTAAGAAATACGGTTTTCTATAAATGTAATTTAATGTGATCCAACAAGAAGTAAACAACTTATCCCGAACCCGAATCTCTGTGTCTTAGTGGGTCTTCCCCCAGACGTTAAGCCTCAAAAGACTTTAATTCTTGGAAGAGCGAATCCAGGTGGACTCTACAGTACGAGATAGCGAATTCGGGTTTTGACCGATCTAAATCATTTTCGCTTTCTCTTTTAAACCATTCGGGTTCCCAACCCGATATTTTATTTTCACAAAAACACCCTAGTGGCCCGCGCCTCTCATTTCAGCACGCTCTTGGCCCATCGCATTTTGTGTCGTTCGCTCACACTTGTTCTTGGTCAGAGGATGGTTTATGTGAGATTAATTCTCCATCTTCCTCTCAGCCACTTCTTTTTCCTGCATGATTAGTCTCATTGAAATCTACATTTACTGATTGTTCAAGAGAAGTTGTTCTCTTAACAAAGACTCTATAAGCTTGATATGTGTTGAGTAGCCAACAATTATTATCTCACTAGATTTAGGATCAAATTTTCCTAGTTGTTCTTTATTTTTAAGTACAAAACACTTACATCCAAAAGCTTTGAAGTACCCAATCTTGGGCTTTATTCCCTTCCTAATTGTTATCACTGAGCATTGATCAAACATTTCAACAATAGTTATGTTCTTTCTCTCCACAACCCCATTTTGATGTGGAGTGTGAGGAGCAAAAAAGTAATGCTCAATGCCTCTAGCATCACAAAATCCAGCAAATAGCTTATTTTCAAATTCTCTACCATGATCAATTATTATTTTAGAAAGTAAAACATTTTGTTCAACTTCTATTCTATTGCACAGTCTGGAGAATCCTTCATAGGCTTCATCCTTATTACTAAGCAAGATAACCCATGTATACCTGGAATAGTCATCTACTATTACCATGGTATATCTATGTCCACCCATGCTCACAGGCTGAACAGGGCCAAAAAGATCTATATGTACAAGTTCTAAAACTCTTTTTGTGGAAAATTTAGATTTAGATTTAAAACTCCTTTTAAATGGTTTTCCATATTGACATGCATTACATAAGTGATCCCTTTCAAAGTTTAGACTTGGTAGACCCTTAACAAGTTTTTGTTTAGCTAATTTGGTCAGAAGATTATTGATTGTATGTCCCAATCTTCTATGTTATAGCTAAGATTCCTCTTCTTTAGATATTAAATAGATATCTTTCTTGGATTTATCATTTATGTTTATTATGAACACATTGTTTATTCTAGGAGCATAAAAAGAGTTTGAATTGTCTTATAGTCTATGATAGAGCGTCCTTTTGAGTCAAACACTACTTTCCTTCCTTGATCACATAGTTAAGCTACACTCAGAAGGTTGAACTTCAAACCATCTACTAGAGAGACTTCCTCTATTTTGATTTCTAATCTGATTTTTCCTTCTTCGATGATCTTTCCATTCTTGTTGTCTCCAAAACTCATATTTCCATATCTTTTACATTCAAGTGAGATGAATGAGCTCTCATCTCTTGTATATCTTGAGCATCCACTATCTACATACTAGAGTTGTTGACCTTTTGTGGACCTAAGACTTACCTACAAAAGAGAAAGGTTAGAATCATCTCACCCAATTTCCCTTGGGTTCGGGGGCATTGCTTACTAAATCAGGCCATGTATAAAAATTATAGTATCCATTCTTATGCCTACACACAGCAGCTATGTGATTCTTCTTTCCATAGAAATTGTAGTGAAGATTTACTACTTGTTTCTGTTGAGCTTTGGGAGAAGGATAAAGGTCAAATGGCTTATAGATTTTCTGCTTTTGAGGTGGTCCTCTTCCTCTAATTGATGTATTCCTTTTATTCATCTTTTGAGGAAACCGAGTGCCATAGTTGTACTGATATCTCTAAGAGACTCTTTGCTTTGAGGTTGAGGGGTATGACTTCTATTCTTGATTTTGCTTTTGAGGAAGATTCATCTTCTAAGCCTGCTCCTTCTGAGGATTGACTTTGTTTAGCAAGGTGATTTTTCCCGATAGGTGCCATTCGAGTATCATTATTCTTTTGCTGAGCTCTATTGCATTCACTCCCACTAGGACCAGCTCTTTCTTATTCTTTTCAACTTTAGTTTGTAGCACTCTTTACCTTTTATAAATTACTTTAGCCATGTTCTCTCTGGCTCTATCATGAATGCATAAGTCTTTAAAGTCTTCTTCTAGAAGCTTCATGTGCTTTTTGTTCATTTTCACTTATTTATAAATCTGTGCAAGTACTTGCATAATTTCATCAAGAATTTTGAAATCAGAATTTACCTCATCATTGTAACATGGTATGTCTCTGGAAGATTGATTTGTTGATGATATTCTTTCTGTATTGCTGTGCAATGATTCGATTGTTGGACCCATGTCATCAACTACCATGAAGCATATTTATGTAGATTCTTCTTCATTCCCAGATGGTTTAGAAGAGCTCTCATTGTTATTGTCACTTCAGGTTACCACTGTAGCCTTCTTTCCTTTTTCTTATCTCAACTTAGGATAGTTTGATTTGATGTGTCCTTCTTGATGACATTCAAAGCAAGTGATATTCTTGGGATTTTCTCCTCTGGATTTATCTTCAAATGTTCTAAATTTTATTCTTATAAGATCCTTCTTGTGAGAATCAGACTTCTGAGGAAAGCTCCCCTTCTTCTGAAACTTCTAAGGAACTCTTGAATTCTTTTTCATGAACTTTCTGAATTTTCTAGCTAACATTTCCATCTCTTCATCATCTTTAGAAGAAATGTCACCTACAGCTTCTGCCTTAAGAATGATGGTTTTCTTTCCTTCAGCTTTGGTTTTGTCCTTCTTTTGAAAGTTTTGCATAGAGATTTCATGAGTTATTAAGGATCCAATTAACTCATCATACCTGTAGGTGGTGAGATCTTGAGCCTCTTCTATTCCAGTCTTCTCTGCCTGCCATTTCTCTGTTAGGCTTCTAAAGATCTTCTTTACTTGTTCCTCTTCTGAGAAGTTCTTTCCTAGCTTTTTGAGCTCATTGATGATGTTGGTGAATCTTGAATTCATGCTGGATATGGATTCATTCTCTTCCATTTTGAACAGCTCATGCTGACGTAGATTTTGGTTGATCGTGGATTCTTTGACTTTGTCAGTTCCTTCATAGGTGACTTCTAGATTTCTCTAAAGCTTTCACAACCTGAAATTTTATTGTATTCTGTTGCATCTAAAGCACAATGAAGAAAGTTAATAGCAGTTGAACTACTTTGAAGTTTCTTCATATCAGAACCATTATATGCACTCTCATGTTTTTAGGCAGTAATTCCATCCTCTGTAACCGTTGGGATGTATGGTCAATTGGCTATTGCCAGCCATGTATACATATTCTACGATTAGATGAAATTCTTCATTCTATTCTTCTAGAATGTGTAATTCTGTCTGAAGAATAGAGAAGGTCTAGACACAGATAGTCCTTCAGGAAGGATCTATGTGGTCATGTTTCCAAGAAGATGTTTCACGCTATTTTCACCTATAATGATCGTTTACTCAAGACATATTTAAATCTTTTGTCTAAGTTAAGCTCTGATACCAATTGTTGGATCTAGTAGGGTGTGAAATAGGTTAGGGGGTGAATGATTTATTTTCGAGTTCAATACATACTTCAGAAGATGAGCGGAACTAGCTTTTGAAGTTACTTCTAAGTATTTGATATTTACTCAGAATCCCCTTCTTCTTTTAGCCGTTTTAAAATAAAAATTAATTTTGACTCATTAACTTGATTAATGCAATGATAATAAATAAAGTAGAGTTAAGAAAGTGCAAGAAAAAATTTTTATCCTGAAGCCTCTACCTAATCCAGTCCTTGGAGTCTCTTATCCAACATTTAATCCACTATATATTCTTCTTCTGGTGAAGAATAAACCACTACTGGTTGAAGTACCCACCGACAACCTTAGAAAGTGCTAAGCTATACCAATATAGAAGTATCCTCCTTGGTGTATCTAAGGCTCTGAGCTTCTTACTTACAGAGTACCTTCCTCTTACGTTTCCTAAGCTCCCTCACACTAACTTAACCCCAAGCTAATGTTTACAATTTTGAATTAAGGAAAAATGAATGAGTTTTTAAACCTTGTTTCAGTTAAACTCAATTACAAAGAGATATAGAGAAATGTATTTACTTTTTATTGATTCAGAGGAAGATTGCAGTTGATTATGAAAGCTTATTTGTACTCTTGAATTTTTATGAAAATTGGCAACCTTCTTCGATGGCGGACAACATCCTTTTATAGAGGGAGAGAATGTTTCCATTAAACTTGGATTGATGCCTGAAATCTTCCCATTATCTCTGTGTGAGTTTTTATTAAGAATCCGTTTAGAGATTGGCAAGTTTCAATAGAATCTGTGCGACATCTGCTAGGTCGATTTTTGGTCCCCACAATTGTACGATTGTCTGCTACAGGAATTACAGAAATGTTTTTTTTCCTTAGTTACCAATAACTTTTTTCCTTTTTCATACTAAGGTACATTGGCACTCAACAGCATTTAATGCAAAATAACCTCCCGTGACTTTTAGCGCCAAATGACTAAGTTACCATCTGCAAAGCTTCTGAAGGGTTTTACTTCTATAGAGTGAGACACTCCTTTGAGGCTAGATGATTAATAATCTTCTGAGATCTTGTTTCCTTCTAGAGCTTTTTATGCTTCTAAGAGTTCATTGAGCTTCTGAACTCATAACCTTCAAAACTAAAACATCTTAGTTCAGAATCTAACATGTATATATAATTTTTCTAAAAAGTAAAGTTAATCAATATATCTAGGTTAAATTATTAACTTAAATTAAAAAAATTTAAAATTGCTTTTTAAAAATATCTATAGAAATATATTTCAATTTTACGTAAAACATTTTTAATCGTAGGATCCTTGTTTCTTATTTCACCCATGACCCTCGAAATGTCATGATCGGTCTTGATTTTGGAATATTTCATTTAATCCAAATATTGTTTATAAGGATATTAATCTCTTGCATCAACCTTAATTCTGTAAGTAGCAAGTATTTTCTTTTTATATACAACTTAGAATTTTTTTTGAAGTTTATAATTTATCAATTCCTATGATTATGGGTCAGGTATCCTTAAATATTCTCACTAAGTGGAGTGAGAAAAAATTTGAGTGTTGGACACACTTGGATATGAGTCTTATGAAAACTAAAAATACGAGATAAGCGAGTAAAATATTTCTGAAGTTGAATCATAAACTTACATTATAAAATTTTAGGTTTGTCTCAATTCCATATATAGTAATTACTTGGTTCCTGTGTTTCTGGTTTTTTAAAAAATATATGGTTCATGTGTTTCTGGCACAAGGCTTGTACATCTTGGCATATTGTTGAGTACCTACCACGTAGTAACATTTTGATGGTATTTTTGTTGGTGAAAATTTTTGCTCTAAGGAAGAGAAGAAACCAACTCCATAATGTAGTGTAGAGACATTTCACACTTGGAGGGGGAATGTCAAATTAGAATTTCATTTCAAAATAGATTATGATAATGCAATAGATAAACACATAAGCTTAATATCATAAGATGCGATGTCAAATATTCTGAATATATTTATTCAATTGGCCTAATGCATCTTAAACCCCTTCAACTTATCCCTAAACTCCATATTCCCCCCTGAACTTTGAAGTGTTCTCAATGCCCCCCTGAACTTGTCTAAACATTCTCAATTTCCCCCTGAACTTGTGTAAACATTCTCAATGCCCCCCTGAACTTGTCTAAAAGTTCTCAATTTCCCCCTGAACTTTGAAATGTTCTCAATGCCCCCTGAACTTGTCTAAACGTTCTCCAACACCCCCTCAATCCAACGTTGCAAGTTGCGTTAGTGGACCAACAAACATGAGCGCGTTAATGAAAAAATTATTTTAAAAAATTAAAAAAGAAAAAGATATCTCAATGTTAATATTCTAACGTTACAAAAGTCTAAATCCCTAAATCGTTCTTCAGATAGAGGGGGTGATGGAGTGCGGTTTAGACAAGTTCAGGAGGAAATTGAGAACGTTTAGACAAGTTCAGGGGGGCATTGAGAACATTTTAAAGTTCAGGGGGAAATTGAGAACGTTTAGACAAGTTCAAGGGGGCATTGAGAACGTTTATACAAGTTCAGGGAGACATTGAGAACACTTCAAAGTTAGGGGGGAATACGAAGCTTAGGAACAAGTTGAGGGGGTTCAAGATGCATTAGGCCTATTCAATTTAAAAAAATTTTGGATTCGATTTTATAAATTAATATATTTATAGTGATTAATCTATTGAAATCTGTTGTTTAGCATTTAAACTATCAATTTTTATACTAATTTACTGAATAGTTTTCTTTATGTACGATAAACATACGTACATAATCTTTTAACATATTAAGTTTGAATAAGTCACCTCCAAAATAGATAAAAGTTGGAAAAATTAAAAGACAAATATGCAGAAATTCTACATGTGAAATATTAAAAATTTATTTATTTGAGTTATAAAATATTATAAAAATTTCCTTAAAGTCATGTCTAATGGATTTTCTTCGATTTTTTCAACATATGTGTTTGACTTTTGAATATCAAACTTCGCTTTGAAGTTTTAACAATGCAGTAACCGTTTTTAACTATTTCAAGTAGGGGAGAGTAAAAAATCGAAAATCAAATCCAATATATTCATATAAGTTTCGGGTTTTAGCCATGTTTGTTAATTTAAAATAAATTTCTTGTCAAATCTTTTCCTTTTCAAAAAGGAAAATGAGGTAATTTAGTGTTTGAATGCATATTTATGGTTGGTTTTTACTTAGGATTTTTAACCTCCTTTTCAAATCACACCAAAATACAACTTTTCAAAAAGTCCAATTAAAAACAAAAATGATTTTGAAAAGTTGTATTATGGTATGGTTTAAAAAGAAATGTTAAACCTCAAGTAAAAACCAACCATAAATATACATCTAAACACTAAATTACCTCCTTTTCCTTTTTTGAAAAACACTTGAAAATAACTTTATTTTAAGTTACTAAACGGGGTTATAAATCCAAAACTTATATGAATAAATTGGATTCGATTTTCGATTTTTTTACTCTCCCCTACTTGAAATAATTAAAAACAGTTACTACATTGTTAAAACTTCAAAGTGAAGTTTGATAGTGAAATGTCAAACACATATGTTGAAAAAATTGAAAAAAATCCATGAGACATAACTTTAAGGAAATTTTTAAAATATTTTATAACTCAAATAAATTTTTAATATTTCACATGCCGAATTTCTACATATTTCATGTTATTGATTTTCGGTTCAGTTTGGTTTACTTAAAAAACTGAAAAAAATTAATTAATTATAAGTTATTTTTATTTTATTTATATTAATTCTTGTCATGTTCAACATTAACTTTTAAAAATTAAAAATTTTTCAAATTAACAATAAATTTTAAATATTAAAAATTATTTATAATCATTTTACATTGAAATTCATATTTGAAAAATCAAATATTTTTATTTTATATATAAAATAGTACATCTGTTTGAAATGAAATCGAAACTTTTCGAATTAGTTTAAACCTAACTGAAATAATTCGATCATGTTTTTTATTCATCCATTTCTCTTTTATGAACCGAATCGAACTTTACCACTTCTAATTTCAAGTTAGAAGTTATCGACAAATTATGGTTCAACTTTATAGAGTCACAAAGAAATAAAATAAAGAAAAATGATGAAATAAAAGAAAATGAAATTGTGTGAGAAAATATTAGATTGGTGAGAGAGAGAGAGTCACGTGCATAGAGTAGAAAGCGGCAGAGATAGCCAATCACGGACTTAACAAGGCACTACATGTTAAACTAGTCCTTCAAATCATTTCGTCCCTAAATATTCTAATGTACAATTTTCATCATTGTTACGGTCCCCAGTTCTGAAGTCCAACTCATGCCATCCATACTTCGTTTTTTTACTCACATTCATATGACATACAGAGAACAGAAAATCTTCGACCATGTTCAATTTCCATTTTTAGTTTAATTATAAAAATTGATTGTTTGCTCTTTTTTTTTCATGATTCAATTTATATAAATCTTATCTATAAATTAAATTGTACGAGGTTAATTCCTTCCAAATTTTTTATTTGAAATACATTTTTGTAGTTATATTCCATACGGTTCCTTTTACTTATTTTCTTGATTTTTTATTTTGGTTCTATTAATTTTCAATTTAGAATATCAACATAATTTTTATTTCTTATTAATATTTACCCCTTATGTTTATTTTAATACGAAGAAGAGAGAAAATTTTATATCATCTATCACAATATAATGAAACATTAAAGCACTAAAATTAATGGCGAACCCTAAACCTAGCCACACTCGCAACCTTTTCCCCACCAACCACCACGCTGCCAACCATCACCCCTTCCCTGAACAGCCCTATCACTCCATTCCCAATAACCGAAACCACAACCAGTCATCATTTCAATCAAAATAACCAAGAAGGTAAGATCTACTTCGAAAATTACCCTAACTCACATGATTCAGAGGATATGCACAGTGTATTCTTGAAATACGGAATAACAGGCAAGGTCTTCACTGCTAGGAAAAGGAACATAAAGAATCTGAATTTCAGTTTTCTAACCATGGGTGGTTCTCTCCCGATGCACGAGGTCTTATATCGTATGAATTCTGTTATCATTGGCACCATCAAATTAAGGGCTTACAAGGCAAGATACTTATTAAATAATGACAAGTCAAGGAACCATCAAAGGTAGCCTGTGCAACACTCCAGATGAATCATCGCGTGACAACAGATCATATACCTGCTGTTGTTACTGGTAATCAAGAAGGTCGAATAGAAGTTGTGGTGAATAAATCAACCGCGGCTCCATCATTGTTGTCTAGGTCATGCCTTGTAAAGGACAGGAAACTCACAGTGATCTTAGAATTATATAACTTTTTGAAAAATAGAAAATTTGCAATTGATTCGATTGTTCCAGCAGGCGGAAATAATGTGGTTTTTTCCTTTCATTCACCAGATGTGGCTTCAGGTTTTATAGATGGAGATTGATTATCTTTACAAGACCTTATTTATGATGTTTCACATTTCCCGAATGATTTTATTCCTGATGAATGCTTGGTGTATGCTGATTTTATAAGAATTCCTCCTACTTTAATTTCAAATCATCTGGTTTTGCAATTATCATCACTATTTGGCAAGTTAGTATCTTTTGATTTTAGTTTTGAGAGCCCGGATTGTGTCGAAGTAGTTTCATGTTTACTATCGGTGCCTTTGGATTACAAGAACTAAAGAAGTAATCTTTCAATTAGCGACACGGTTGTTACGGTTTGGGTAAATTTCAGGCAACCTGTTGCGTATTCTACATGCTCCGTTAAGGACTGCCAACTATCGAATGCCCATTCCGATTCCTCTCTAGCAGTAAAGGATGTGAATGTAGGCAGCTCAATTATTGTAGAAACTACAAGCCATGTCTCGGATTCTCTTAGTGATTCAACGAAGCAACCAACTCAAAATTACCAACACACTAACTATCAGCAATCCACCTTAGGCCCAATCTGTAGATTTGGGCAAGATAAATGTGCTGGTTAATCAAGATAGTAATTGAATATGCAATCGTTGCAAGGTGGAATTTCAAACAATCTAGCATCTAAAAATTAAAGCATTACTAGTTGATGCGTGCTTTCTCTCTTTTGGTAGCGGTTTTCCCTTTGAGTATTTCGACAGCACTTCATTAGCACGTGCTTCCAAACTAGAGAGCCTCTACGATTGAACCACAAGGATCTTCACCAACCAAAACCTTGAGGAGGAGGAGGAGGAGGACCCTGTCAGTAGACAATAGCTGCTAGACCAATCAAAAACCAACCTCAAAATAATCCTGAACTCTCACTTGAGAAAGAGCCTTCAATAAGAATTCTTCGATTATTTGGAGAAACTCACGGAGGATCTTGCACAATAAAGGAAGAAGAGAGAGTCGAATCCAGAGAGAAAATCATAACTTAAAGCTATTTTTAGGTGTTCTTGTATATGAATAAAGAGAGGAGTAGGAGGCCTATTTAAAGGGAAAAGGGGGAGTGTTAGACTCCACCTCAATAACTAGATGGGATGGGATAAATCCCATCCCATCCATATCGGGTTAACCGAGGGGGTTAAGCTGACCCGCGCGGGTTGCAAGTAACTTTTCCGCAAGCTTGGGCTTGCGATCGCGGCCAGCGTACGTGCTGCCCATGGTAGCGCTTGCGCGCTTGTAGCCCGCTAGCGAGCGGGGTTAGCCAGTGCACTAGCTGCTCGCGAGTAGCTGCGCAGGCCCCACTTTGAACAACCCATGTTCATTTGGGGCCCACTCGTAATGGGAAATATTCCCTTGCTAGCTTTGTGTAATTTTCCCTATTTCCTTTTTATTCCTTTTAATTATTAATTCTGTTCAACCAATAAATAATTCTTCTAACATATTCGACAACTTATATTTTCGGCATAGACCTAGTCTATAGGTTCTCTACTTTATTCGATAAAGACCCAAAATGTGTGACCTTATAGGATCCCAAAGTATAAAGCCACTAGAGGTTAACCTAAACTAGGCTTCCCATCCAGAAACCTTTAGGCTCAGTGTTCTAGACCGATATGGAACCCGATAGCTCTGGATGATCAAATGGGCTTTCTAGCAAAGGCGTATGGTCCCTCGCTACTTGGAATGTTACGTATTTGTGACTTGATCTGGTTTTGCAGTAGTAACCAATATAATACACTCCTTCCATAAGGTTAAGTTTCATTCAGTTTATTAAGCTCTGATTAAGTGTTAGCTCATGTAATAGCCGTAGCTATACTAGAATCAGACTTGTTCATGAAGAACACCACTCGGCCATTATGTATCAAGATTGACTAGAAACCCGTTCTATCAATCTTATACTTTGATCAGAGGTTTATGAGTGTGTCACTTCAACAAGGGGCCCTAAGGTACATCTCCCATTATTCACTATATCCGAAACAAATGGATCCCATCTTGACTACACAGCTTGCTAACATGTGATCATCGCTATACCCGTAATCACCTGTATCATCCTAATCGCTAGGGTATAAATTAGTATGACTCAAAGTATAGCAACTCCTACACAAGGTAACCAGTATCTCAGGTTTGAGGATACTTGTCTTGCTACTACAATAAGACACTATACTAACACATGGATATAGTTATTAACGAGTGTCTGTCTTATAGCAATCTCTAATGTGTTACCCGAATACATTCATGTGTTAACTCAGGGTACCGCCTTCAGCTCGTGAGATCGGCTTCTTGGATCTAATCTAAGGAGTAAGCATACATATGCTAGTCTATCCGTTCCATTGATGTCCAATCTCAATGAAACTATGACTAGGGATATTTGGACTATTCATAGTAACACGTATGTGCAGTTCTCAGACCAAATAGCTCCCACTATGTCCTCGCACTTTTACGTTATGAAGTAGTCATGGACTTTGTCTCATCAATGCACATATACATATTAAATATTATATATATATATATGATACCGGTGAGATACATTAATAAATAGAAAGCACCGATAAGGAACAAAGATGTCTTAATTATTATTAATATCAATTTGAAACCATTTGTACATTATAACTAATAAAGCCCTAATTGCCTCTAGGGCATACATCATGTCTAACAATCTCCCACTTGCACTAGATCCAAATTGCCCATGTGCCTCACACCATACTCGTTAACATGCTGGTTGAGTCAATGGTTTAGTTATCCCATTCGCTAGATTGGGATCTATTTGCAAGATTTTGACTATATTCATTCCGATAGGCTTATATTTGGTAACGGTGCTAAAAACCTTGTTCCCCACTTTTCTACTGATAAGATAAAAGTTTAAAATATGAACAGGTGTTGTTAATACCGCTTATCAAATAGAAAAATGATGACCACTGCAAGTATACAATTACGATGTAGTTTTAAAAGATATCGATCCCACAGATAAGGAATTCGGTTCTAAGGACCAACTAGAGTTATGGAACAAACGAAATAAGATAATTTGTATTAGATAGTTTAGATGGTAGACTGATGAAAAGACTGGTGCATGAACAGATTAGAGAAAATGTAAACTATATAGATATTCCCTAAGACCAAGTATAGTAAAGAAAAATGTGCAAAATCATCAAGGATATTTCATACACTAGATAACTTTAACAAACACGGTTCTAGAAGCCCAAATATTCAATAGTTCATCATAGAGCAACACATGAGATGACTTTTCTAAATCTAGGGTAAACGAATTATGATACTTGTAAAAACCTAGATAACAATAATACTATGCTTAGTACGGGTAGCTCTCACATAGCCATATTTAGCAAGTTACCACTCAAAAAATGTTGGCTCACTAAACAGCGTTATAATCACAAATCCAGTGATTATACACAATCTTGTTAACCCTGAAATCACTCTTAAAGTTAACTCGAAAGCATAAAACTTGATTAATATAAATGATGTAAGACGAAATACTCGTTATGACACATAGACATATCATAAACTTCGAAATATAAAGTATAAGTAGAAAACAAAGTAAAGTTGTGAGGCATGCAAGTGAAAGCTAAAGTTGATCAAACCGTATCCACTCTTTAATGGGAGTCGTCAATTCCCGTAATTCCTGCGTCTACTTTGAATTCGATCTCGACTCGTAAGAACCTTCACTAGGATGCTATTCTTTTGTGAATATCGAACAAATGAATATTGAAAAATAGAAACTTTTATTGATAAGTGCTTTGCAATTACACTCATACAACAATCGCTCGAATTTGTGGAGAAATCTAGTGATCGAAATAAGAATCGAATCACTTATACATTTTTCTCACTAAAACTTTGAACTAGCAAAATCTTTACAATTTTCAGTCCCTAATGTGTATCATATGCCCTCTATATTTTCACTCTACCATATGCCACACACCATGCCTGAAAATGGTTGGGTTTTGAACCATATTTATAGAGTGCGAAGGGTTGCGTCTATCCAAACGAAGAGTCATGTCCATTGGCGAAGAGTTGCATCACTTCAATATTATTGGATGCAAGGTTTCATCCTAATTTACAATGGATAAGCACCTTTTCATGATTGGATTACTTCCAAAAGGTGTCTTTTCATCTGACAATTGGTGGCGGTTGATGGGGTTGATCGTTTTTATCCGGTGGTTGGTAGTTGAGAAGAGTTTACCAATTAACCGTCACAAGTCGCGAGCACGATATATGTGTTACGATCATGACTATTGGTTAGAAACTTTCTGCTTGTGAAGTGAGACAAGTCGCGACCGCGAATGGGTGTCATAATCGTAAAATGTGTTTTTCTTCATGTTTCTTCTTTGCAACTTTGCCAATCTTTGACAGCTTCAATCCTGAGCCATTTCCTTATATTCCATGTATCTTTTTGCACCTTTTTCCTTCTTTTTACTTAAAATTCCATATTAGATCATTTCACTCCCAAGATTCACATTGTTTCTGCATTTGCATAAAAAACAACTACATACAACATGAAATCTTTTATATGAAGTATAAAATGAATCTAAACCATATCTTTTATAATTGAAAATATCATGATAATAAGTGTAATTATACACTTATCATGATCCATTAGGAAGTTTTCTAAGCTTATATCCTTTCTGGTTACAATCTCTTGTACAATATAGTACATTCTGAGTATATGTTCATTTCTGTGACGAGACTGTGGTTCCTTTGCCTAAGCAATAGCCCCATTGTTATTGTAATATACTGCTACTAGATTTACAATGTTGGACACCACATCGAGATCATCAATAAATTTCTTAAGCCATATGGCTTGCTTAGCTGCTTCTGAATCAACTAAATACTCAGATTCTGTGGTTAAATCGGCAGTTGTATGTTGTTTGAAACTTTTCCAAACAATTGCCCCTCTTTTTATCAAAAACACATAACCTGACTGGTATTTATAATCATCCCTGTTAGATTGAAAACTCGCGTCGGTGTCTCCCTTCAAAGTGAGATCACCTTCTCCATATACTAAAAACATATCCTTAGTCCTGCGTAAGTACTTAAGGATAGTTTTAATGACCATCAAGTTCTTCTCATTTGGGTTAGATTGAAATCTGCTTGTTGCGCTTAATTCATGTGAGTTGTCAGGCCGAGTGCATATCATAGCAAACATGATAGAACCTATTGCTGAGGGATAGGGTATTCCATTCATGTGTAGTTTCTCCTCTTGTGTTCTCGGACACTCAGATTTAGAAAGGTTAATCCCATGAGACATTGGGAGATAACCCTTTCCTGACTGCTCAAGGTTAAATCTAGCTAAAACCTTATCTATGTATGTACTTTGTGAAAGACCTAACAGCCTTTTGGATCTGTCTCGGTAAATCTTAATACCAAGTATAAAAGCTGCTTTTTCAAGGTCTTTCATGGAGAACTTCTTTGATAACCATGACTTAACTATTGGAAGAAAAGGAATATTGTTTCCTATCAATAATATGTCATCAACATATAATACAAGGAAAATGATCACAATCCTAATAGCCTTCTTATATACACAGGGTTCATTAGTATTTGACACAAAACTGATTTCTTGGATTGTCTCATTGAACCCAATATTCCAACTCCTCAATGCTTGCTTAAGTCCAAAAATGGACTTCTGCAACTTGCATACCTTAGAGCCATCTTTGGATTGTGCTATATACATATCCCTATCCAGATTCCCGTTAAGGAATGTTGTCTTCTCATCATATTCAATGCCTTCTTTTTTGTTGTACCCTTTTGCAACCAGCCTTACTTTATAGGTAGCTATATTACGTCTATGTCATTTTTCTTCTTGAAAACGTACTTGCATCCTATGGGCCTAATCCCACTTGGAGCATCAATCAAGCTCTAGACTTGATTTTTGTATATGGAGTCCATCTCTGATCTCATGGATGAAAGCCATTTATAGGATTATGAGCCATCCATTGCCTCCTTGTAAGTCCTAGGCTCATCATCTTCTATAAGGAAGAGATGTTTATCATTAGCGATGAGAAACCCGTATCGCTCGGGAGCGATTGTAGCCCAACCTAACCTACGCAATGTCGTTGTTATAATAGGTTGTTCCATGCTTACACTATCTTGTGTAATAAGTGTAGGTATAATCAATTGACTATCTATTTGATCTTCTTGAGTGCCTAACTCAAGATTTCTCCTACTAGCTTTTGCAAGTATATGCTCCTTCTCGAGGAATTGAGCAATTCTGAAAAAAAGGATTTTTTTATTCCTTGGGATAAAAAAAGGTATACCCTATAGTCTCCTTAGGGTAACCTACAAATAGACATCTATCAGACTTAGCACCCAGCCTATCTGAACTTATCCTATTTACATAAGCAAAACATCCCCAAACTCTCAAGTGACAAAGAGCATTTTTCTTACCATACCATAACTCGTATGGAGTTTGATCAACTGATTTAGATGGTACTCTATTTAGAATATAAACTGCAATCTTAAGTGTATAACCCCAAATGGATCTACTGAGTTCTGCTTGGCTCATCATGGACCGAACCATATCGTGTAGCGTTCGATTTCTCCTTTCTGACACTCCATTGTGTTGGGGTGTGTAAGGAGGTGTCCATTAGGATAAAATACAATTATCTCTTAGATAATCCCGAAACTCTTGGCTCAAGTATTCACCACCTCGATTAGATTGAAGGGTCTTGATACTTTTCCCAAGCTGTTTCTCTACTTTAGTTTTAAATTCTTTGAATCTATCAAAACTTTCATACTTGTGCCTCATACGGTACAAATAACCATATCATGAGTAATCATCGATAAAAGTTATAAAGTAGATGAAACCCTCATGTGTCTTACCACTCATTGGACCACATACATCGAAATGTATTATTTCTAAAGTACTAGTGGCATGCTGACCCTTTCCTTTGAAAGGTTTCTTAGTCATCTTCCCTTTTAAACAAGGTTCGCACGCGCCATACGAAACCCATTCCATTGTGCCTAAGTCTCCACATTTGTGTAACTTAGGGAAGCGAGTCTCATTTATGTGGCCTAGATGACAATAACATAAGTATGAGGATTTCTCAATAACAATGTTCATATTTTTTGAATTTCAGTTTTAGTATCTAGAACGTATATACCATCCACAGATATTCCACAAATATAAAGAATATTATCACGCTGAATTTGACATTAATTAATAAAAAATAAAATTTCAAATCCTTCTGTTGCTAGACTCGCAACAGAAATAATATTCTTAGTAATAGCAGGAATATAATAGCAATTGTTCAAAACTAAAATAAGGCCACTAGGCAAACGAAGGCTATATGTCCCTACAGCTGTTGCAACAACCCGTGTTCCATTTCCAACTCTCAGGTCCATTTCCCTCTTTGCAAGCCTTCTACTGTTCTGCAATCCCTGCATAGAAGTACAGATATGAGTACCACAACCAGAATCTAATACCCAAGTAGACTCATAGGGAATTGTAGAGAAACTCTCTATCATTTGAAGTAGATGCCTCACTTGGCTTCTTCTTCACTTGTTTAGAAATATAAACATTGCAATCCTTCTTCCAACGGCCGGACTTACCACATCAAAAGTAGACATTTGCAGTTCTTACTGATTTTCTTCTTAGCACTCAAACCTTTTCCAAATGGGACCCACCCTTGGAAGAATTGGTTTTCTCAATCAAAAGTAAAGCCTTAGGATCCTTTCGAATCTTGGCCTCCACTATTTTTAGCATGTTAACCAACTCGGGTAGTATGGCATCGATCTTGTTCATGTAATAATTAGTCACAAATTGTGAATAAATATCAGTTAATGAAGTAAGAATTAGATTCACACATAATTCGTGATCCATCACAAAACCCAGTTGAGTTAGCTTCTCTATATAACCAAATAATTTAAGAGCATGTTGCGGTGCTGAAGTGCTAGCCTGCATCTTCATTCCAAATAAGAGTTTTAACATATCATATCTCTCGGATCTGGCCTGCTCTGAGAAGAGCTTATGAAGATGGAGAATCATGGTGTCAATATTCATGCTCTCTTGCTATTTCTGAAGCTTAGAATTCATGGTTACCAGTATTATACATGCTGCTGTTTCATGATTTTTTTGTGCTTCTCCCATGCCTCATGTTCATTAGCATTAGTTTCTGCATTAGACTCATCAGGGATGGGCTCATCTAAAAAATAAGCTATCCTTTCGAATTTGAGGATTATCCTCACCGCCCTGAACCTATTAGTAAAGTTCTAACCATCTAATTTATCATCAAGAATTGAGCGAAGGTTTATGTTCAGATTCATTGTTCAACCTAGATATAAGATAGAATTTGTTTAGACATTAGTACACGTGCATGCATTTAATATAAGGTCTTTTATTAAACACATAATTCCTACTATTTTCTCGACATTTAAATAGCCCTTTCTATTCAAATTCGAGAAATTTTGTCAAACCAATTTTCCTTAGTAGGTAGCATCCATAGCCACTCATCATGACCCCCACTATCACAGGTCAAGCCACAACAAGATAACCATGGTTGGAAAACATCCATTTGAATCTCTTAGAATTTCTAATCCATTTGAGTTCTCTTTCTTGAGACGTGTGCACCCAATTGTACAAATCCTCAAATGTGTCTCCAATTTGGCATTAGCTCCAATAATCTAGACAACTAACCCTCTTTGGTCAAGGGCTTCAACCCCATCTAGTCATGACCAAACACATGTTAAAGGAAAGCATGTTGTACATATTCTTACATCCATTAATAAGGTTCGTATCACGACTTATGACGGGAAGACAATTACAGCCTTAATAATGTTGTAGGGATTTTATTGGTACCACTAGTCTCACCCTAGTATAGGTCTTATACAATGGATATGATTATGAAATAATAAATCCAAGCAATTAGGAATTATTAACTCTAAGGGAACATGCTCTAGACTGGTATATCATAATCATTCCATTATGCCAAGACTCCACATAGCATGCAAAGCAAACAAGGTCCATGTTTAAATTATTGCACCTATGCCTATAAGTTTTAATTTAACAATTTAAACCACGTTTGTAAAACCATATGCAGAATCTAATTCCCATACTAGAAATCGACTAAGTCATAAAAATCCCTTGGGTACTCTTGAATCTAATACCAATGGTAATTTCCAAGTAGGAGAGGTTTTCGTCACTTTTTTACTGATAATATAAAGGTTCTCAATATGAATAGGTGTTGTCAGTATCGCTTATCAAATAGAAAAATGATGATAACTACAAGTATACAGCTGCGATGTAGTTTTAAAAGATATCTATCCCACAGGGAAGGAATTCGGTTCTAAGGATCAACTAGAGTTACAGATTAAAAGAAAATAAAATAAGTTAAGGGTTTTTGAATGGTAGACTGATGAAAAGACAGATGCATGAACAGATTAGAGAAGATGCAAGCATATAGATATTCCCTAAGAACAAGTATAGTAGAGTAAAATATGCAAAATAATCAAGAATGTTTTATACACTAGATAACTTCAACAAATTCAGTTCTAGACCCCCAAATATCCTATAATTCACCGCAGAGCAACATATGAAATGACTTTTCTAAATCTATGGTAAACGAATTATGACACTTATAAAAACCTGGACAACAATAATACTATGCTTAGTACGGGTCGCTCTCAAATAGCCATATTTAGCAAGTTACCACTCCAAAAATGTTGGCTCACTAAACAACGTTAAAATCACAGATATAGTGATTATACACAATCTTGTTAACCTCGAAACTACTCTTAAAGTCAACTTGAAAGCATATAACTTTATTAATATAAATGACGTAAGACGAAATACTCATTATGACACATAGACATATCATAAACTTCGAATTAAAAAGTATAAGTAGAAAAAAGTAAAGTTGTAAGGTATGCAAGCGAAAGCTAAAGTTGAGCAAACCGTATCCACTCTTTAATGGGAGTCGTCAATTCCCACAATTCCTACGTCTACTTTGAATTCGGTCTCGACTCGTACAAAAACTCCGCTAGGATGCTATTCTTTGTGAATATTGAACAAATGAATGTTGAAGAACAAAAACTTTTATTGATAAGTGCTTTGCAATTACACTCATACAACAATTGCTTGAATTTGTGGACAAATCTAGTTATTGAAACAAGAATCGAATCACTTATACATTTTTCTCTCTAAAACTTTGAACTAGCAAAATCTATATAACTTTCACTCTCTATCATGTATCATATGCTCTGTCAATTTTCACCATACTACATTGCACTTTACCATGCACTCTACCATATGCACAAAAATGGTTGATTTGAACCTCTATTTATAGAGTGTGAAAGGTTGAGTTTATCCAAACGAATAGTCATGTCCATTGGTGAAAGGTTGCATCATCTTCATGTGATTGGATGCAAGATTTCATCCTTATCTTCAATGGATAGGTAACTTTTCATGGTTGCTATTCTCAAAAAGGTGTCTCTTTATTTTACGGTTAATGGCGGTTGATCGTTCTTATCTGGCGGTTGGAAGATGAGAAGAGTTAACCAAATCCGCATGATTCATGAGCATGACATATATGTCACGATCGTGAATGTAAGTTGGTAACTTACTACTTATGAAGAATGATAAGTCACGAGCATGACTTAGCCAATCGTGAATAGAAATCACGATTGTGACATGGTCGTGACTTATGCTTTTCTTCATGATTCTTCTTTGCAACTTTACCGAACTTTGACAACTTTGATCCTAAGCCAATTCCTTG